>PVJX010043203.1:0-13785 GCA_004027295.1 Dolichotis patagonum | reverse complement strand
TTTTGGTTGATTTCATTCCATTTTGTTTTGTTTGATTGTATCATGTCTGATGGTATAGGCAGCTACTTTGAAGATAACAAGAGGCATATGGCAGCCACTGTTGTGTTACTATTATCTTGTTTTGAGGCCCTGTATTGCTTCCACTGTTTTGTTTTTATTGATTTTATTCTGTACTGTTTTGTTTCATTTTTGTAGACCTACTGGTATAGGCAGTTGTTTTGAAGATAACAAGAGGCATTATGGTAGCCATTATTGATTTCCTTTTGTCTTTTTTTTTTTTTTTTTTTTGGTACTGGGGATTGACCTCATGACCTTATGCTTGCCAGGTAGGCACTTACACCACTGAGCTAAATCCCCAGCACTTTGATTTCCTTTTATCTTGTTTTGAAATCCTGTATCACGTTCATTGTTTTGTTTTGATTGGCTCTGTATATTCTATTTTATTTCATTTGGTTTATTCTCTTCAAAATAAAAAAAAATGTATATTTACTACTAATTAAAGGCAAAAACTAGTAAACTACTTGCCCATGTTATTATTTAGAATTCTTATAATACGTCAATAAAAGAATTACTCTACGTATTTTCTTCCCTAAGAAACTTCAAAAACATACCAGTTACAAAAATAGGCAATTTAGCATTCTCTGAAGCTCATCTGATTATTATGATTATCAAAACTATCAGCATGTTAGGATTTGCTTCATTGAAAAAATGTACACTGAAGTGCTAAATTATTCATTTTTAATACAACTATTTGATTTTGAGTCTGAGGCATATTTCTACATGTTTTCTTCCTTTAAAATAAACTGTTAATAAAATGGCACATATTCTTCTCCTTCCAATTATATTCTATTTATATTAATTACTGCAATGATGATAAAGCTATTATACCGCCATTAGTAGATTCTAATTAACTTTTGCCTTTAAGAAAAAAAGACATAAATATAAAGAGTTTTAAAAACACGTGTAACTGTTGTGTACAATGATAATCTGCCAAGATTTCTGATACAGGCTATTTGTTTTAATAATAGGCAGAAATACTTACATATTAATATTTTTAGTAATGAGGTATTTCAAAAAAAATCTGTTTTACTTATTAGTTGTCTAAAATGCAAAGCATCTCATGGGGTCCACAACATAAATACTCAACATATAGCATCTTAGTTTACTGAATATTTTAAATTGAAGGAATCAGAGAAACAGAAGATTAAGAAAGAACTCTGAACTTTCTCTGAAATAGGTCACTGGGACTCACCTGTGAGTGGTGCCTTCGCTATCCCCAAAGGAGAACCCTTATTTCTAAAGATGATGGGTATTGAAAAAAAAAATTGGACAAACAACACTTGCTACGTTTTCTTTAGTCTGCCTCTCTTAATTCCCATTTTACTTTGTTGTTCAAATTTTCATTCCCATTTTACTATGACTTCACTATTACTTAATACAATTGGCTGAGAAATTTTCAGTTTTTAGTTCAAGTACAATTTTTTAAGAATTAAGATTAATGATACATTACCAAATCTGTAATAACATTTAAAATATTAAAAACCATTTTATTTTCAAAATAGCACATAACCACATCTTTAGTTATAACCAGTCCTTAAGAATTATGGTATTCAAGGAATTCACTGTTTCTACAAATGTGTATATATGGGTTTATCTGCATCAGTTTTAACACTGAAGTTTCTAGTCTTGGAAATTTATAATCTGTTCTATAGTTTAAGCTAAGTTAGGTATATATGTTTATTTACTCCTTTCTTTTAAGATACTTACAGAACAAAGATATTTTATCTGGTCATTTGTGAATCCACTAAAAGAAAATATGAGACGGAAGGCAAAATTTTTGTTTAAAGATTTTTTTTTTTGTATCTGGGATCAAACTCACGACCATGTGCTTGCAATGCAAGCACTTTTGCTGCTGAGCTAAATCCTGGACCCGTCCAGAAGGCAACATTTTAATGGTTTTATCACTGAAACAAATGTCTTGTTAGTTTACTTACCAAAACTGCTGAAATGTGCTTTTGTTAACTTTAGTAGAAACAGCCTTTATTTCACAAAGTATAAAAATATTTTTGTATGTGAATATCCTTCAGCTTTACAAATGAAGAGTTTTTTAAAAAAATTCTAAACATCAATACAGAAGATAAAAGAGGCAGAAGCCCACCCTTCCACTGGGATCATCGCAGAAGCCTGCCACAGGCCTGAGCTGCCTGGGACTGCCACCACTGGCCATGCCCCTTAGGGAACCCACCCATCTCACGGACCTAGTACTGCAGTTGGTCTCTGGATCCAGTCCCTTCTCCCAGAACCTTGAACTACAGTGGACTACCATGCTGGCTGGATGAGACACTCAGGAACCCCTCATCCAAAAAGAAGACCTCAGCAGGCTCCAATCAGAGTGGTGAGTTTGCCCCTAAAATAGAGGTCTGCAGTGGGTTAATAGGAGCGGAAATGAAACTCCTTCCAACTGTAAGACCTTGGCGAAACTGGCAAGAAAGTGGGTAACCCCCTCCCCCACACAGAGAATATCAGACAGGTTGAGGAGTGTGCCAATAATGCCCCCCACAATTTAAGAGAAAATTAAAAGAGTTTATGAGACCCCCAGTGACACAGTAGGGCCTCAGTTGACACAAACACTATAGCCAGGGAGATCTGGTGACCTGCAACAACCTGAAGATATAACAACAGCAGGAACTAAGAGTTGCCCTACATCAATACTTCTAGGCTAGTTAGCCCACAAAGAATATAGGACTCATCCAACAGGCCCGGTAGGAGGAATTCAGGAGACTGGATCTCCTCTTCATTCTGGTACCCAACAATATGAACAACATCAGCCACACAGTAGGACCCTAAAACTCACACTACAGACAGTCGTGACTGTTGGGATAGAACGACCAGATATTTACCCAAAAGGTGAAAATGACTAAATGAAAAGGCAAAAAGCAATCTCAAACATCTAGTCCATCAGGAGCAAGTACAAGCGACAGTGGAATAGAGGACTTTAAAAGTCATACACCAGAAATCTCTGAAAAGATAGCAAATGAAGTAAACAAACAAATCCATGAGGCTATAGAGGAACTGAAGTTACAAATAATGTCTTATATAAAGACAAAAATAACAACCTTAGCAACTGTTTAACATAGCTAGAAAAGAAATAGATAAAAAAAATACAGGAGCATGGGAAATTGATTGACACTTTGAATGAACAATGCAGAAAACAAGCAGAATCCATGAAACAAATTCAAAGAGATACACAAGAAACAAAAAATTGCACTGAAAGCCTGCAAAACCATTTAAATGAAGCTGAGGATAGTATTTTGGACCTTGAGGACAGGATCGCAGATAGCAATCATGAAAGGGTAGAACTTATAAAAACAACAAAGTAGCATGAAATGACAATCCAGCAGCTTCAAGATAATGCCAGCAGAAATAATGTTAGATTAATAGGCATTAGTAAGGAGGCAGCAGAAAACACAAAGGACATAACTAAGCTGTTCACAGAAGTAATCGCAGAAAATTTCCCAAACACGAGGAAAAAATCTGATATACAAATAAGTGAGGCATATAGAATGCCAAACAGTCATAACCAACATAAATCTACATCCAGACATATAATAATTAAGATCTCATACAGCATTAAAAACAGAATACTAAAAGCTGTTAGAGAAAAGACACAACTCATCTATCAAGGAAAGCCAATCAGAATCATGGCAGACTTCTCAGCGCAAACCTTCAGGTTAGGATGAGCTTGGAGTGAAGTACTTCAAGCCCTAAAAGAAAACAACTTTCAACCCAGACTGATGTACCCAGCAAAACTATCGTTCGAATTTAATGGAGAAACAAGACACTTCCATGACAAAGAACAACTGAAGAAATTCATGTCCACCAAACCAACCTTAGAAGGAGCTAAAAGATATCCTAGATAGAGATAAAAATGACCACAATCTCCAGAACAACAACCAGGCTGGACAAGAAATTAAAGGGAGAAAAGCAGGAAATTAACAATAGGAACACAACATGGCAAAGTCAAGCCAGTAGATATTAGTGATATCCATAAATGTAAATGGGCTCAATTCACCTATCAGAAGAAACAGGTTGACAGAATGGATCAAGAAACAGGATCCCACAATATGCTGTGTATAAGAAACACATCTGACTCAAAAAGAAACTCATAGATTAAAAGTCAAAGGATGGAAAACAGTATTCCATGCAATGGGAACCCAGAAAAAAGCAGGTGTAGCTGTTCCGTTTGCAGACAAACTGAAATCCAAACTTAAAAGAATTAAGAGATAGAGGGCCACTACATACTTATTAATGGAAACTACAAGAGGAAGAACAATTAGAAATATATATGCACCAAATACAGGAGCACCCAACTATTTAAGACATGGACTTGAAAAACAAAATACACAAGAAAACAATTATAAGAGGAAACCTTAACACCCCATTGTCACAAAGAGATAGGTCAACTAAGACAAAAAGTTAGCAAAGAAATAAAAGAACTGAATCATACCTGGGAGCCAATGAACTTAGTGGATGTTTACAGAGTGTTCCACCCAACCACATCAGAATGTATGTTCTTCCCAGCTGCACATGGGTCATTGTCCAAAATAGACCATATATTAACCCACAAAGCATTCTTAACTAAAAGCAAAGGGAGCAAAATTATCTCATGCATAATAACTGATCAGAGTGCACTAACACTGGAAATTAATGGCAAAAAAATCTACAAAACCTGCATAAATACATGGAAATTAAACAACAACCTTCTGAATGACCAGTGGGTTACAGATGAAATTAAAGAGGAAATGAAACAATACCTACAATACAATGAAAATGCAGATACAACATACCGCAACCTATGGGATGCAATGAAAGCAGTTCTAAGAGGGAAATATATAGCAATAAATAGTCACATCAAGAAAATGGAACAAACACAAATAAATAACCTAATGTTACATCTCAAGCTTCTAGAAAAGAAAGAGCAAGTCAAATCCAAAGCTCATAGAAGAGAGAACATTGTAAAGATCAGAGCAGAAATTAATGCAATTGAAACTAAAAAAGCAATACAAAGAATTAATGAATCAAAAAGCTGTTTGAGAGAATAAACATCAGTAAAGCCCTAGCAAACTCATCAAGAAAAAGAAAGAAAAAACTCAAATCCACACAATAAGGACTGAAAAGAAGGAACTTACTATAGATTCCATGGAAATTCAAAAGATCATGAACACCTACTTTGAAAACCTCTACTCACATAGGTTGGAAAACACAGAGGAAATGGACAGGTTTTTAGGAGCATATGAACTACCACAGCTCAACCAAGAAGATATACCAATTTTGAATAACCCAATATCAGCTACTGAAATCGAAAATGTAATTAAAAACTTACCAACAAAGAAAAGCCCAGGTTCCTGATGGATTCACAGCTGAATTCTATAAAAATTTAGAGACTATTTAATGCCAATACTTCTTAAACTCTTCAATGAAACTGAAAGAGAAGCAGTCTTCCCTAACTCATTCTTGGAGGCAAGTATCACTGTGGTACCAAAATCAGAGAAAGACCCAACCAAAAAGGAGAACTACAGACCAATCTCACTAATGAACATTGATGCAAAGATTCCCAATAAAATATTGGCAAATAGAATGCAGCAAATGATTAAGAAGATTATACACTATGACCAAATGGGATTTATTCCAGGAATGCAGGGATGGTTCCACATACGCAAATCAATTAATGTAATACACCACATCAACAGGGCCAAAAATAAAAATAACATGATCATCTCAATAGATGCAAAAAAAGCTTTCGATAAAGTCCAACAACTTTTCATGATAAAAACTCTACAGAACTCAGAATAGAAGTGTACCTCAATCTCATAAAGGCCATCAATGACAAACCTACAGCCAACATTATATTAAATGAACAAAAACAGAAAGCCTTCACTCTAAAATCAGGAAGAAGACAAGGATGTCTGCTAGCACCACTCCTATTCGATATAGTTCTGGAAATATTAGCCAGAGCAATCAAACAAGATGGAGAAATAAAAAGCATACAAATGGGAAAAGAAGTTAAATTACCATTATCTGCAGATGACATGATACTCTACATAGAAGACCCCAAAAACTCCATTAAAAGACTACTAGAGGTAATAAACAAATTCTGCAGCATAGCTGGATACAAAGTCAACACTCAAAAATCAATAACATTCCTGTACACAAACAAAAAACTCACCGAGAGAGAAATTATGGAAATATCGCCTTTCACAATAGCATCTTAAAAAATGAAATACCTGGGAATCAACCTAACCAAGAATGTAAAAGACCTATATGCTGAAAATTATACTATGCTAAAAAAGGAAACTGAAGAGGATATTAGAAAATGGAAGGATATTCCTTGCTCTTGGCTAGGAAGAACCAACATTGTGAAAATGACCATACTCCCAAAACCGTTATACAGATTTAACACAATCCCAATCAAAATACCATTGACAAACCACACAGATCTAGAGAAAACACTCCTAAAATTCATTTGGAAAGAAAAGAAACCTAGAATAGCAAAGGCAATTCTGGGCAAATAAAGGCAAGGCAGGAGACATCTCAATTCCTGACTTGAAACTATACTACAAAGCCACAGTGATAAAATCAGCATGGTACTGGCAAAGAAATGGACCTGAGGATCAACGGAAAAGATTAGAAGATGCAAGCACTACTACAAAGACATTCAGCCACCTTATATTTGACAAGGGGGCTAAACATGTTCAGTGG
Source organism: Dolichotis patagonum (assembly GCA_004027295.1). NCBI lineage: Eukaryota > Metazoa > Chordata > Mammalia > Rodentia > Caviidae > Dolichotis > Dolichotis patagonum. Next base: position 7,026 of record PVJX010043203.1, on the reverse strand, counting down.
AAAAAAGATAGCCTCTTTAATAAATTGTGCTGTAAAAATTGGCTTTCCACATGCGGAAGACTGAAAATAGACCCATGCCTATCACCATACACAAAACTAAAATCAAAATGGATCAAGGATCTAAATATTAAAACAGAAACACTAAAACTACTGGAAGACAAAGTAGGTAAAAATATTGGAGACATAGGGATAGGCAGAAAATTCATGAATAAAACACAAACTGAACAGGAAATACTTCAAAGAATCAACAAATGGGATCTCATATTACTAAAAGGTTTTTGTACTTCAAAAGAAATAACCAACAAAGTGAAAAGAAAACCCACAGAATGGGAAAGAATTTTAGCTAACAATCCCACAAAGGACTTATATCCAAAACATAAAGAACTGAAACACATCAAGCCCCTCAAATTCAAAGACTCACTCCAAAAATGGGCATTGGAGATGAACACAGTTCTTAGATGAGATATACAAATGGCAAATAAATATATGAAGAAATGTTAACCATCACTGGTCATTAGAGAAATGCAAATTAAAACAGCACTGAGGTTTCATCTTACCTCAGAAAGAATGGCTGCCATCAAGAAAACAACTGATAACAAATGTTGGTGAGGCTGCGGGGAAAAAGGAATACTTCTCCACTGTTGGTGGGAGTGCAGATTGGAGCAACTACTGTGGAAACCAGTATGGAGATTCCTCAAAAAACTAGGATTGGAAGTTCCATTCTATCCAGCTATTCCCCTCCTGGGTTATTTTCCCAGAAAAACTGAAAAGGTCATGTCACAGTGATATATGGGCACCCATGTATATAGCAGCACCATTTGTGATAGCTAAATCTTGGAAACAACCAAAATGCCCATCAACTGCAGAGTAGATGAAAAAAATGTGGTATTTTTATACAATGGAGTACTATTCAGCTATATAAAGTATGATCTTGAGGCCTTTATCGGTAAAAAGAGGCAACTTGAGAATATCCTCATTAATGAAATAAACAAGACTCACATTAGTAAATATCACATTGTCTCGCTAGAGTAAAAAAGAGTAAGAACTGACAGAATAATGGTATCCAAAAAGTATAATAGATATAAAAGTATAATAGATATAATAGATATTGTAAAAGTGAAAGGGAAGGAAAGTTCTCTAAAGGATATAATGTTATGTATAGTGTGTAAAATAGATGACCATATTACTGAGTTTTTGTTAGGTCATTAGATAGAAGAGTTTGTACTGTCAATGTTTTGAGTGTCTAGCCACTTTTTATGCTTTGACTCTGTATAACAACTATTGTTATGTTAACAATATGCAATGTATCAACGAGTGATTTTATGATGTTAATTTTTTTGGAACTCTTTAGTCTACTTCTTGTTTTTTCTATTTTGTCTTTTTAAAATTTCTTTCTCTCTTAAAATAAAATTAAAAAAAGAAGATAAAAGATACTCACAGGCATTCATCACAAGATCTCCACGAATTTCTGGTTTCCAGTCATCCCATGATGTCTCAAAGCCATCAGCAAAACGGATACAAAAGTTTTTGAAATGCCCTTTGCTAACCAGAGACTCTGAAGAACAAGCAGTGATGAGAGTACTTTCAATGGTCAATACTAAAGCTGAACCAGTGTCAAGATCTCCGGTGTGATTGGACTGCAAAATATGGTAAAGAAAAAAAAGGTGAGATTTTTTTTAAATTTAGAAATTTTCATAGGACTCATAGGAACAAATATCTTAAAAGGGTTAAAACCTAGACATTTTTATTATAAAGAGGCTTACAAAGAGTTTCTAAAAATTAAACTGCTCAAGTGAAAAGCACTTGCCACGTGCATTTTTCTTAAGTTGCAAAGAGCTGATTATCCCTTTTTTTATATTCAGCCTCTGCTATGGCTGTGGGGAGTACTCTCATTGTAATAGCCACTACTGGAGTGTAATGGTCTTTTCAGCCAATAAAAACTACTACATTTTAATTCTTGTAACACAGCACATTCAATGTTGTCCATCCTCAAAATAGTTTTTCTCAATCCTTTTGCTAAAATATAAATTCATCTAACAACTGTTTAAGGCAAATTGTAACAGTATAGTTCTCTGTATTTGATTATTTTGTAACAGTTACTACTTCTTGGCCTGACAAGAGTTCACAGACTTTACTTGCTCACACACATGTGCAGGTAATTCCTTAGAATTGGTCCTAAATGATTTAGAGATTAGGTTTTTGTATATGGCATATCTTTATTCTACTTTGCTCTTTATTCTTATTTCTCCTTCCCCTGCTCCTCACTCCTTGTCCTTGTTTCCTTGGATCATTTATCATCATCATTCTGGGTCATATCAGAGTGCACAGAGAAAAGTAACATGTGAGTCAATTATAGATAAATAATAGTTAAAGGAGTTCAACCTTACTTGCCAACTACTAAGCTCAAATTATGAATCCTTTTCCCAAAAGTTTACTGCTATACTTTAAACTCTTAAGAGATGCTTACTAGAAATGTCCAGGTTTTATTCCTGAAATAAAAGGAATATGACTTGATTTTTTTTTTTAATACCTGTGCAGTATTTGTGATAGGAAGGCAAATTCCCAGATCATTCACAGTCAGCTGCAGGAAGAGAGTCCCAAAGGCCTGAGCCGATGTTTGTTGGATGCCAGGTAACATATCTACTACCTCCTTTGTTGCCATGTGAATGTCCTTATGTAAAGCCATCCGTTGTTCATTCCAATTATCGTAGGCAGCCTTATAATTCAGCCAAAATAGTACAGCTTTTGAGAATTAAGGCAGAGCAGAAAGAAAAGTAAAATGAATATTGCAAACGGTTTACTGTGGTAAGCACACCTCAATAGCTACAAAATACTGTTTATTAATAAAAATTACTCCCCAAAAAACCATAGAATTAGAATGGATCTATGGGGAAAGGGTCAACAATTTTCATCAACAAATGAAAAAAATGAAGCAAAAAACAGGTGATGGCACAAAGACAATATGAAGAAGAAAATCCAGGTCCATTTATTCAATCAGTACTTTTAGAACACCTATTCTATGCTAAGCACTGCAATGGAATAACAAATGAAAATGGACATGGTCCTGGCCTATTTATAGAGCTTACTGTTATTACTCCCACTCTCCAATATTACTGAACTAAGAACTTGCTACCCCCTTGCCTGAATCTTCCTGAATTACAGCTATACACCACTATGCCCAACTACTTCTTCTCCTTTAGGTTGCAGCGCCAGGTATTGTACCACAGGGAAAACTGACTAATACAGTCTTCTGTCCCATGATGTTCTATAATGCAACTGCTGCTATATTTTCTTAAGACTTTTGTGCTCATATACATTCATATTCTCTCGCATTTTAAAAATGTTTAGTTAGTTCTTAGTGTAAGCAGAAGACTGTCCTAGGCATTTAGACACAAAGTGAACAGAGGCTCTTCACTGTATTGTCTCTCTGGTGAACTCCTAACTCAAAATGAAGAATCTGTACTCTAAGAACAACAGGAAAATAAACACTCCCTCATATCCCAGAATATACATTTCTAATTTTTGTTTAGTATTTTACTTTGGTCTGTTTTCCACTGGACTAGGTTCTTTGAGGGTAGGGATCCTATTGTCCATTTCTGTACTCTCCTTTAGGCAGTATAAAATTAATGCTTAGAGAATAAACATATAAACATAACCCTGAAACACAAATGAATTAGCCAAACCAAAATACTTAGTATTAAAATTAAAATTTGGAATCTGACACTCCTATTCATCCATATAGACAACAAAATAACTTTCAAGTATAAATAACATATCAAATGCCTGAGTAAAAAGTTGTTTTACAATGCTTACATTTTAGGTTTAGGAGACTCACATTTTAGGTCAAGCATATACATTGATAAACTACAAATACCTTTCATTAAGCATTATCAAAGCATTTTTAAATCCTAGGAAATAGTTATGAATTTAATTTTACCTCTATCAAAGGCCACAGGTTGTGCATAAACAATTGGCCTATTCAAGGTAATAAGCACAGCTTCTCTATCTGAAGAACCACTGATTTCTTCTCGAAGAGCATTCCTTAATCCAATCCTAGTTTTAAAATAGGCAACTTGATGAAAATCAGAACCAGCTTCCTCATAAACCTAGAACGAAATTTAAAGATTAATAAAATCAAATAACAGAAAATGGTTTAATTAGAAAAACTACACATGATTAATTTTATAGTTTGCCAAAAGAATTCAGAACATTTTAACTCAGGGAAATTCCTTATATTTTATACTATAAATCCTCAAAATTAATACACAACATGAAAATTCAGATTAGAGTTAAATATCGAATTGGAAATGTAGCTCAGTGAAGAACACCTGTCTCAACTTGTGTGTGGCTCTAGGTTTGATCCCAAGCATTTTAATAAAGAAACAAGAGGTGAATATGAAATTATAAAGTTCATACAAAAAGCTAGGATGAGGTTCATATTCTAAATGGCAACATATTACATGTTTCAAAATAATTAAATCTTTTCACCTCTCAAAACATGTTTCCATTTGAAAAATTAACATTTTTCCAGAGATGACAAGAAAGTTTTGTTCATTTTTTTCTACACATAATCTTTAATGCAACCATTTTATTTTTAAAGTATAACTGTCATTTTAAATATTCTTAAATTGAAGAGAGTAAAGTTAAAATTTACATATTTTTAGCAAAAGAAAAAAGAAACAAAAATAAATTTAAAATTTCCCAATGAACTAAATTTTTATACAACAGAGAATCTCATTAACTCCTGTCTTTTACATATTTAATATTATTATATGTAACACTTTGTAGTATTGTACAGAGAAGCTTAAAACTAGTTAATATTTTAAGTGTTTGCTAATGTTAGTACAAAGCATTGAAATAAAAATGTTTAACAAAACTAAAAATAAAATTACAAGCAAATAGTTATGGAACATATCAGATGATGTTTCATGGGACTGCAAACTAAACTACAATATTCTAAAGTAAAAGTGTAAAGGCCTTTGTTATGGATTAAAAACTGGTGGTCAACTCAATGCCAGTGGAATTGAATCACCATGCTGCTGAGCGTAGATGTTTCACCTGAGGAAGGTTGCCAATATAACTTGAGAAGTGGAGAAGAAGATGGAAGTGTGTTGAGGCGTTAATGCATTGCGCTGAGGTACATTAATGCGTTATAGGTTCTCCTACATGTTGCTGTTTGAGCCCTTAGGTTCTCCTGGAGAAGCTCTGGTCCTCACATCGAGCATTGCTTCCTGGCTCTGGAGAGGAAGACGTGTGCCACTTGGTTTCCAGGATGAACTTGTCACACTGGCTTCCTAGCATATGCTCAACTGTGCTTGTTGTCAGAGGAACTCGGGGCCTCTGTGTTGCTGAGGATGGCTGTGGTGCTTTTCAGGACAGCCCTGGTCTTTGTTGTGTGATTTCTCAGCTCCAGTGTAGAACCCTCAACCTACCAGCACAGCTCCTTCACCCTGCTGGGAAAGACATTCTAGCTTCCACCGCTGACCTTTGGGCCTTCCCAGCACACATCCGTAAAAGAGACTGGTGTGAGTCGTCCTTGTTGGGCTCTAGACCGCCAGTTGTACTCGTGGGAGGCATTGTCATGAGCTCTAGGTCTTCATCTGGACTCATGTGGGACATTGCTGTGGGATTCAGGCCCTTGACTAAATATTCTGTGTCTTTGGTGTTGTGGATAGATCTCCTGCATTTTCTTGTGTTAACTATGGGTGACCATCACAATAATATTATAAACTCCATGTCCTGATTCTAACTGTTCTCCACACAACCCCTGACTACAACAGCCTTCTTAAATGAGTTTTCAATAGAGATTTTAGAAACTTAAAATACTTCTGTAAATTTAGTAATATATAAGTTAAAGTAGCTAAAATTGATGTGAAAATTCAAAAGCCACAATTCTAATGTCAATATATTCTGTACATACCTGATGTTTGACAATTTGTCCTAATGCCAGATTTAAATCTACTTGGCATTTGCCAAATAATTTCAGATAGCTGCTACTTCCTGGTGATGCTTTGGTTTGAAGTCGATTAGAAAGTTCCAGTTCAATCAATCCAGTTTCAAATCTCACAGCTCTCATGGATGGAGTCGTGGCTGTTACCTGAATACCCTAGCAGATATGTTAAGAGAAAAAAGTCTTCAATGAATATAATGTAGGCTTACTCAAATGCAATCTTTCAGTATATCGATGTTTTAAAACATGTGAAAAGTACATGGTACCTCTAAAGGGCTGATAAACCTGACGGCACTCTTTAATTTCTCATGCCAAGAGGGGATTTTTAGCTACTAAATTTCATTTTTAGTGTTTTTTAACTGATAAACTGTAATTTTAAAAACTATGAATTATTTTCTAACAATGATTTTTACTTTTTTTTTTGACACAGGTTCACCTTGGATGTGAACCAAGTAGTTTACAATGGCCTTGAGCACATGATAACCCTCTTGATTCAATTTTGAGTGTCTGGATTTAGGGATGTATCAGCATGCTTAGCTCATTTTTATTTTCAATAACACTGATATTTGAACTATTGGGAACACTAAAATTTCAAGTAAAGTCTTACTGTAATTTTCTGCACACTGGGGTTGGAACCCAAGGGCCTGTGGCATGATGGTAAACGCCCTACTACTGAGCTATACTATTCGCCCCTAAAATATTCTTTTATTTTTATTATTTTGAAGAGAATAAAACCAAATGAAATAAAATAGAATATATAGAGTCAGTCAAAACAAAACAATGAACACGATACAGGACTTCAAAACAAGATAAAAGGAAATCAATAATGGCTACCATAATGCCTCTTGTCATCTTCAAAACAACTGCCTATACCAGCAGGTCTACAAAAATGAAACAAAACAGTACAGAATAAAATCAATAAAAACAAAACAGTGGAAGCAATACAGGGCCTCAAAACAAGATAATAGTAACACAACAGTGGCTGCCATATGCCTCTTGTTATCTTCAAAGTAGCTGCCTATACCATCAGACATGATACAATCAAACAAAACAAAATGGAATGAAATCAACCAAAA
>PVJX010043202.1:0-13784 GCA_004027295.1 Dolichotis patagonum | reverse complement strand
AAAAAAAATCCCCAATTGTTCTGAGACCTTTGCACTGGGGGAGGTTCTATACACACCCCCACATAGGGGGTGTTTTGGAATTTATTTTTTCATTATTTATTCAACCTGGAAAATGGTCTGATTAGTGAACTGTGTAGGATGGCTCACCCTCAGCAGATTAGTCAGATGCTGCAGGCAAAATATCATGCAAAAAAAGGGGAGTAAATACAATGGTGGATAAATTATGACTGTGACAGAAACACGATACTTTGGCTGATGCTTACCAATACACACAGGTTCATCAGAATCAGTTGGCAATCTGCAGTGGAAAAAATTCAGCATTGCCAGATGTCTGCCACAAGAGTTCTTTTTTTAAAACTAGATTTCCATGAGCACTCATCCCTGAAGAGTTCAAAGTCTTGTGCAGAAAAAAAGGAAATATTAACTTACTTTAAACACTCGAAAGCAAAGGGTAGTTTAGCCATATTGGATAGAGAAAGTTCAGAAGAAAACAAAAACCAAATTCCTTAAAGGGCGAAAGACCCGAGAAAGCAATGGCTACATCTTTGACATAAAAACGCTTAGTTGGCAAGAGAAGGGAGACTATAGAGCCCTGCACTACACTGATCTTAAGGCTTGGACAACCGTGCTGGAATCACAGCTTGAGTCCTGGGGTCCCCGAGCAGATTTCAGGTCCAGAACACCCCATGATGCGATCCCCCAAGTTCATCTTCCTGACACTCCTCCACTATTAACAGGAATGCCTCCCCACAATGCCCGTTTATTGTGGAGAAACCTATGCCTCCAACTCACCCTAACTTACACTCCTGTGGTTGTGTCAGTGTTCCTTCCCAGCTTGACAGCCAACAGAAAGCTACATTTGGGCTCTAAAGCTCCAGGATTTCTGAGAAGCAAGCCAGTCTGATACTAAGGCTGAGAAGTAACTACATCAGCAAAAAAGGATGACATCACAGGCTTGTCATCATCCCTGTGTGAATCAGTCACTGCGGCCAGGGAATGTGAACTCTGATTGGTAAAAGCTGGTCTCCAGTTACTTTGGAGACATGGGAGCCGCTGTGCGGGAAGAGCGGCCCCCAGGTGAATGCTGGGCTGTGATAAACGCAGTGAATGCCAGGCATCTGAGCAGCAAGCCAGCCGTAGTGGTGCACACCTGTAATCCCAGCCCCCAGGAGGCTGAGACAAGAGCACCATCCCGAGGGGCAGGGCCAGCCTGCATGACTCAGTGAGTTCAAAGCCACGGTCAGCCGGAAATACACGGCAAGACCCTCTCTCAAAACGGAGGAGGAGGAGGAGGAGGAGGAGGAGGAGGGGAAGAAGAGGAGGACCAAAAGGAGAGATAAATCACCTCAACCCCTCTGGAGCCCTTCCTCCTCCTGGTCACTTTGTTAGTTTCACGTCACTGGAAACAAACTAACAGTTTATTTATAAAGCAGGGGTTTCTGCTCATCTTCGTGGAGGTCAGAGTCCAAGCCCAGGTGGCCTCCCTGGCTTGAGCCCTCGCTGAGCATGGCGCACCACAACGGGGTGCTCCCCTCTCCCACCGGACGGGTGGCTGTGGGAATCCTCAGGGTCCCACAGTCCCAGGCACACCCCAAATGAGCTGCAGCACTGCCACCAGGCCCTGCTTCCTAAACACCCACAGCACCTCCCATTACAATCACTGTGCAGACTAGTCTTTGGGGGACACCTGTCCAAACCCTCACTGTCCCCTAGTGCAGCCCATTTGACACCCAGGCCGTTCAAACATAAAGCAAATAAAGTTCTCAGTGCGTCAGGCAGCGCGGCGGCCCTGACCGTCAGCACGCTGGAGCCTGTGTGAAGAGGAGCTTACCACCCTGTCGCTCAGGACTGAATCAGTCTCTGCCAGAGGCTTTCACAAATTTCCCGTCAGCAGGTCACACACACAAAAGGAAATCTGAAGACCAGCCAAGACAGTGATGGTATTTGGTAACACGAGCACAGATCTCGCCAGGCGTGGTGGTGCTCTCCTGTTTTGCCAGCACTCAGGAGGCTGAGGCAGGAGGATCACTGCAAGTTCAAAACCAGCCTGGGCTACAAAATGAGCGCAAGATCAGCATGAACTGTACAGCAAGACCCTGTCTCGAAAAGAAAAAAAAAAAAAAAAAAAGAGCACAGATCTCAGATAACACCATGAAGGTGACAGGAAATTTCAGTTTCCGTAGGATGATTCATTGTGGAATAAAGTATGTTATCAATGGCAAAATTCTCATAAAAATAAGACTTGCTCAAATAAACATCTCCATTTTTCACTTTGAACCCTAAAAAAAAAATACAAAGGTGTAATCACTTTTCATTCTTATCTGGCCTTCATGTTAACTGCGAGTTGAGATAATCAACTACCCAGTGACTCGTTAGGAAGGTGCCACCCCGTGAGAAATCTTCCCTAATCTATAGAGCTACCAGGAGCCCAGGAGAGACACTCCTTTTCCTCGGTGGTTCGGTTCTGCCCCTTAAGTGTAGCTTGCCCCTGGAAAATCCCGCTGTTAGCCTTGTCAGTAACCCTGGGGCACCGACTCCTGGGGACCAGGTCCCCTGGGGTGCTTGACAGTCACGGACACAGACGGGCACAGAAGCTGGGTGGCAGAGCCTCAGGATTCGACACCCGCTACACGTGGTGAGCAGGCAAAGGGGTGGCCGTCTCTGCAGTAGCGAAAACAACAGGTCACAGATTCCGACAGCACAGGCTACAATGCTACCACCATGATTTGTGACAGCTGTGTATTTTCCAAGGCGTTTTTTGTTTTTAGACAGAGTCTTGCTATGTATTCAGGCTGGGCTTAAACTCACTACACAGCCCAGGTTAGCCTCGAACTTGTGGTAATCATCCTGAGTGCTAATTTCACAGGTACGCATCACCTTGCCCAGCAAGTGTGTTTTGTTTTGTTTTGTTTTGTTTTGTTTTGTTTTGTTTTTGGTACCAGGGATTGAACTCATGACCTCACGCTTGCAAGACAGGTGCTTATGCCACTGCACTAAATCTCCCGCCCAAGTCTTTTCTTTTTGAACTGTTTTTCTCACCTGTAAAATAATGTTAAAAGTTCCTACCTTCTGAAATTCTGCTGAAAACAAGATAGTTCACAAGAAGGTTTAGCACATTGCCAGGCCTATAATTTGGATTAGGCTTTCAGATTTCTGTTGGGTTGGGTTTTTCCTTACTGTTGATTTTTTTAAGTGTTCAGGAGGTAAAGTTTGGCCTGAAGTTTTATTTACATTGGGAGAAGGACCATCGCTGACAACTTACAGCATCAAAGTTACAAAGGTAGCCACCACTGGATCTCAAGACGTCCTTGAACATGAGAAAATACGAGTATTTAGCTTTCCCTTTGCCTACCAACTTGGGAGAGCTAGCAGACAAATGTGAGGCACCCTGAGGAATTCTTGGTGTTTGATTTTGTTTTTGCAATGCGGCATGCTAAGTACAGGCCCTTGAGAATGCTAGGCAATCATTTTGTCACTCAGTGGTAGCCCTAGTTATAGAAGTGTTTAGTAAACTCTAAAAGTTCTTTTTGAAGAGTTTATGTTTCTAATTTTGACTTTTTAATTCAAAGCATTACTGCTAAGGTTTGTGTCTGGGTGTCCCCCCTCAAAGCCTCGTGGGGTCATGGGGGGTGCTCCTCAGAGGCAGCTGAATCTCAAGCCTCGTGGGGTCATGGGGGGGTGCTCCTCAGAGGCAGCTGAATCTAGAGTTTGTGATTGGTTCATCTGCAGTGCTGGACTGGGGGTATGAGTGCTACACCCGCCCTAGGTGGCGTCACCTTCATAAAATATAAGGGACGGAAAAGAGACTTGCTCCCCGCTTTTGTTCTTAGTGTTTTTGGCATCTTGCACCTCCATAAACTGTTGCCCTCTGCCATGCCAGTCTGCCTTGGAGCTGGCTGAGGAGGGAATGAAATCTCTGCAAACTGTGAGCTAAATAATCCCTTTCTCCATTAACTTGGTGTCAGGTATTTTGTTTAAGCAATGAGAGAAAAATCACTGAGACAATTATTAACAGTGATAGCTTCTATTTACGGAGAAGGCTGTATTGCACACCTTGTTCTGGTTATTGCATACAAACTGTCTGATTTAATGATTCTTTGAGACAGGTACACTGAATATTAACTGAAATTAAACCTTAAAGAAATGAAGTCACTTTCCCAAGTTCCAACTTCAAAAGTTGTTTTCTTCACTTTGCAGATTCCAAAACACTTTAAATCATGTGTGTTTGACCTTTGGCCTGCAGGTCACTTGCTCTTTTTTCTGATAATAAATATTTTAAGTGATTTTTTGTCCTTTACATATGTTAACTGTAACTGTCTATTTTACATTGGCCCTAGACAGTCCCTCCTCACTTATCGTGGGTCAGGCAGCCAAAAGGTTAACTAGACCTGCTGTAAACACACGATTGCTTAGAAATGACAAATCTGGACTTGAATTTCCGTGATACTTGAGGACAGACTTCTGGGTTCTGGGTGCTCTCTCTACACAACGTCAGTGCTCGCTAACCTAGGCAAGTGCCCAGGGCTGGCAGTATCCTGGGGTGCCTCTGCCCTCTGTAAAGGAGTAGGGGAATGCAAAACCAAGAGAGCAATCACCTATCAACCAAAGTTCTTTCCATTGTATGAATAAACCGTACTCAAACTAGTTAAGCAAGAAACAAAACAGAACAAAATATATTGGATGCTGAAATCAGGAAGGCTGTCTGCGGGCATGACTGAAAGTCTGGCCTCGGAGGACAGCAGCAGAATACACTTTTTCCTCAATCTCTTGTCTCTGCTTTCCAAAGCCACTGATTTCTCAGGATGGTTCTCTCCTGTCGAGCACTCACGGCTGCCAGAAATTCCAGGTTTAAGTCTATGGAGTGAGATAATGATTTTCTTTTCCCCATACCTCAAATATAAGTCTGAGGATGACTGTCTTTTCTTTTCTATTTTTGCACAGTACTGGGCATCAAATGCAGGGCCTCACACATGCCAGGCAAGTACTCCATCACTGAGCTATACCGCCCTGTCTCCCACAGTCAATCCTGATTGCAGAGCTAAACCAATTGCTGTAGCAGTGCTCTGATTGGCCAGAGCTTAGTCATATGCCCAATGTTCATAGGTGACAGAAAACATGCATAGCAAGCTGGGGACAGGTGGTACTTCTGTAGAAAAAGTAGGACATTGTTAACAGTATAACAAGGAATGGATTTTGGCAGCAAATGTGAACTATCACAAACATTAAGAGACTGTAGGTCCTAATGCCCAATGAGTCTAGAGCCCTAGTCATGTACATTCTTAACTAAACTCCAGGGATATTGAATGTCAGTAAGATATAACGTTACAAATCAGGACAATCCCTGAAATCCAGGCTGGGCTACCATTGCCAACAAATGGAGAGGAATCCTTTTGTTCCAGCAAAGAATGGATTCAATCACTTAATCAAAAGCACCCCTTGCCCAACAAATGTTAAGCCAGGATCAACACCTGTGAACCCAGACTACTGTAGCAAACGTCAGCCTCTCCCCCTTGTCCCACACTCAAATGACCTAAGAAATTCCAGGATTTGGGCAGAGGAGTTATTACAGAAACCAAAGGAAGCAGAGGCAAATGAATAAGACGTTTTCAGTTCATCCTAAAATGCTAACAGGAGAAAGACGTCTTAGATGGTGCCCGTATGGATTATACATTACTTACGTGCAATTCAAGTCAAATCCATGGCCCGGGAGGAGGGGTGCCGAGGAACCTCCCCGACTTTCCTAGAACATGGTCTCGGTCAGCACCAGGAATGCGGGGGCACCGTTGGAGGGAGCCAGCAGGTAGGTAAAACAGAATCTTATTTTGGGTTGATGAAAATGTCAGCCCAGCCCCAGGTGAATATATCATTACAGTCTAAAAGATGTAGATAGTGAATATTTTCAAAATTAATACTGACATTTCACTCTAAATCTGAACCTTCCTTACTTTATAAGCAATTACATGTTGAAAGTTTTGGATTTTGGAGCACTCTAGATTCTCAAGTTATGAAGGTTCAAATGGTAAAATCTAAGAAAATATTCCCAAATCCAAATAAATCCAAAATCTAAACTGCTTCTCTTGCCAAGAGTCTGGGATAAGGGACGGTCAAGGGTTCAGCATGCTCCCGAATGCTCCAAGGATGCAGCGTGTCTCCTACATGTATTCCACTGGCATAAGATCCCTTCCTCATAAAACACCCTGGGTGGTGGCTGACGCACATTTCAAGTATAAAATTCAGGAACTGCGTCGTTTTTAGGAGAGGAAGCTGCGAACCACAGAGGTGTCTCAGAGATGTGGCTTCGGCCCACTCAGAGCGCTCCTGTCACCGACAGTCCCCAAGACGGCAGTGGCGCTGGTAGTGGCGGTGGCAGCGACTGGCAGTGACCGCACACTCTCTGTGTGTGAGGCACCACTCTTCACCCAGGGCTCCATGTGGGCTCTACGTAACTACTGTAATTACTTCCACTTAAATAAAAATAACAAGGGACTGAAGAAACAAGCAGTCTACACAAGGGTACAGCAACAAATGGTTCCCTCTCCCTTTTCTTCTCTATTTTGAGGCAGGGTGTCCAAGCTGGCCGTGAGCCCACTATGCAGCCCCGGTGCCCACTCCCTCAGCTTCCCAAGTGCTGAGACCGCAGACGTTTGCCACCTTCTTAGCAGTCATCTGATCTGTGAACATGATGGAAGGGATCTCAATTTTCTCACTTTCAGCAGTAGCCTATGTGTTATGTCTAATCGTTATCAGCATTCTAATTTGGATACTCATGAGCAAGGCTCATGTAGGTCAGCTGGGGTGATTAAGTTAGTCTTCAGGACGGGAACCACTCGGTGGTGTCGTCCAGGGCGCCCTGGGCCCGGTGCAGGCCTGCCGCGTGTGCTGCGGGTGGGCGGCTGTGCACACCTTGGCCTGGCTGGAGGCTGTCCGGCCCGTGGGTCAGCAGGCCGGCAGTGTGGGCCCCGGCCTGGGCACCTGCAGCGGGGTCCCGCCAAAGGAGTACAGGTGCATCAGCTGGAGGAGGGGAACCGTGGAATTGCGGTGCTTGGAATAAACAAAGCTTAAGACAAAAATTCATTCAGTAAAAATCTTTAAAAAATGTTATCAAAAACTGGATGCTTTAAAATCTGAGAAGAAAGTTCGGACCATAATAACAGGGAGCGAAGGCCCAGGCTTACTCTGAGCTGGTGCTGACCTTAAGGAAAGAGCGGAAGTGCAACCCAGTGAAGTTGGTGCTGTTGTCTCCACGATCAGAGCAGAGATTAGCGACTTTGCTAATCTGCCTGTGCCCCCGGTCGGAGCAATAGATGGACTAGTGTTAGGTGGGGGTCTTGGACTGGCTCCAGCATGTGGCATCGGAGCAGCAGCGTCCTCTGCAAAAATGGGTCAGGCTGGAAACAAAGTTGTCGGTTATCGCTGGTGGAAGGGGAACACGGCGATTACCGCGTGCCGTTAGACTGTCCCTGACCACGGAGCTTATTTTCTCGGCATGAGTGCTTGCTGGCCAGGAAGCCAAAGCTGTGGGCCTAGTCAGCCTCGTGCTAGAGCAGAAACAGGAGGGTGATGCCCCCTACAGAAAGGCCTAGACCTAGAGGAGAGTTTCTACTTCCGGGACCTGGTGCAATGAGAATGACAAAATTAGCAGTTAATCAAGGGATGGAGGCTGACTTGGTAACAGGATTAGCCATAGGAGAATTTTCTTCAAATTCTGTTACTTTTACAGACATAGTCAACTGGTTATCTTGGGATTCAGATTCTTTCCCATAAAATGGAATGACACTACCTAGCTCAGGGTAAGAGACAATGATATAAAATATCTAACAGCTTCAGGTTGGCACATAATAACTATTTCATGATAATAGTATCAAAATCAGGGTGGGGAAGTCTGAATCCCAAGATATCCAGTTGAATATGTCTGTAAAAGTAACAGAATTTGAAGAAAACAGGAAAGCAGCAAACTCAGAGATACCCATCTTCTCTCTGCAAGAACTAATCTTGATACCCCAAATGTGCCACTTCCTCTTCTGGTAGAAGAGTAAGTTTATCATCTTTGAGAACTCACAGCAGAGTTTCCTTTGACCCATTCTCATTTGCACACAAGTTTGCAGATGAAAACTTACCACTGATGAAAGGTAGAGGAGGACAGCTGCCGTGGTCTGTGCCCAGTTGTCACCTTAAAGCCTCATGCAATCACAGGGGAGTGGGCTTTTCAGGGGTGACCGAATCTAGATTGTGACTGATCATGGTCCAATGCTGAGATTAAGTGCTGAGTGCTACAGTCACCCTAGGGCAGGTAACCTGCATACAATGTAAGGGACAGAAGGAGGCTCCCCCTTCCTTCTCCTGTTGCTTTTGCTGTCTTCCACCTCTGTCTTGGTTACTTTTCTCTCACTGCTGGGACAAAACACCCAACACCCAAAATGAAGGAAGGAAAGGTTTATTTAGCTCACTGTTTGTGGAGGTTTCAATCCATAATCAGCTGGCTCCAAGGCAGGGTGGTGTGGCACTGGGACAACACTTCATGTCAGCAGCCAGAGCAAGAGGGAGGCAAACAAGCCTCTTCTCCTCCCTTATATTATATGCAGGCCACCCCCTGACCCCCAGGGCAGGTGTAGCACTCAGAAAATCTCTGTGCCCTCCTTTGCACAGGATGAGGGTATTTACAAAGTAAGAACCCTGGCTGCCTGCTGAGTCCCTCAGTTAAACTTCTACGCTTCTCAAATTGACACAACATATCAACCGTAACAACAGCCATGAATGGTTGCTCCTCTCCCTTGGAGCCAGTTGATTATGGACTGAAACCTCTACAAACTGCGAGCTAAATAAACCTTTCACCCTTTATCTTCGGTGTCAGCTATTTTGTCTCAGGAAGAGAGAAAAATAACTAAAACAGGCATTGGTACCAGAGAAGTGGGGTTGTTGATATGACATTACGGGGCCATGTGGCCCAAGAGCACTTTCAACTGGCTTTTGGAAGCGGAAGAGTTACAGAAGGTTTGGAGGCGCTGGCTGAAACTGTGGTGCTGGAATGCCGTAGGTGTACCGTGTGGAAGAGGGCGGTCAACGCTCCAAAGACCAGAACGCTGGTAAAGGCCATGCTCGGTAGGTTTCTGTGGGGCAGGAGGATTGCGTCAGCTGCTGGACTCCAGATGATGTGTGTAACGCCTTGAGAGAAAATTTCTCTGCATTTTGCTCACGTCCAGAGACTTTGCTTGAGACTGGGATTAAGGGTGGTGGTCTGATTAATCTTTTTTTATTAAAAATAAAAGACAGAATGAAACAAAAAAAGAAGAAAATAATAAAGATCAGAAAATACAATCCCTTATCACATTGTCAACATCATTTTTTAAAAATTTTATTTTAACTAATACAGAATTTCAAAAAAAAACAGTAAGAAATCACTAGTTGATAAATTACATATTGTCCTCTTAGAAATAGTTGTTCATGTTACAAAATTAAAGCATACAAAGTGGACATTCAAACAGTGAGGCTGAAAACAGTTCTGTTCAACAATCCAACAAAAACTTAGTAATACAGTTGTCAATCCTACACACTTAGACATACACGCAGTTATATCCTTCAGAGCACTTTCTTTTCCTCATTTTGCTTTTTAAGTCCATTATCTGTTTAGTTACATTATGTTTCAGCTTGTTTAGTACCTTACTGATCTGTTTTGTTGTCATTATTTCCTTTTTAATCACCTTATATAATTCTGTTGTTTCGCGTTTCTCAGCATCCGTGCCCCATGGATCAGCTTTGGGGAGTTGGAAGTTTTTAGGGGTATTCTGTTACCTTGTTTTCTCATGTTCTATTTTTTTATTTAATTTTTTGTTAACTTGGAGGTAGTAATATACAACAGAACAGGACGGAATAAAGCCAATTGAGACAGTGTAGTGAAATTGGTACAGAATTTCACAGCAGGTTACTGGAATAACATTAATAGGCACCATTGTATATCTCGTTATCTTCACAATAGTTGTTCTGTCAATCAGGTATAGCAAAATTAAAAGAAATACAGACTAATATAGAACTTATCAAAACAGAATACTGAATAGAGCAATACCATTAATCAGGAAAAAGCAAAACGGCAATAAAAATATTTGCCTTCAGAGAGATGGTAGAAGGAAATCCCCCTTATTTGCCACACTACATATGGTCAACCTCCCAAGAGATGCTCACACTTCTGGCTCCCACTTGCTAATGGTGGGAGAGGGGGAGATGGCATGGCATGTTTGCTTCTCAGCCTGTGCACCGGTAGGCAGCAGGCTGGTTGCTCAATTTCTCAGCACCCTAAGTTCCAACATGGCATGGATCTCAGGAAACGCTGTTGCTTCTTGCCCTTGGGTGGCTGTGGCTTGCCAGACCACAGCCACTTACCAGGGCGGCAGGCTGGTTGCTCGATTTCTCAGTGCCCTAAGTTCCAACTTCAATATCATTTTTCACATAGATTAACATTTTGGTTTTTTTGTTTTGTTTTGTTTTTGGTACCGGGGATCAAACTTGCGCTTGCCAGGCAGGCGCTTACACTGCTGAGCTAAATCCCCAGCCCCTAGATTAATATTTTGATTCTAGTCTAAACAACTTTGATAAAGGAACAAAATTAAGAGCTCCAACCCTCCCCAGTCCCATGATTTATCACAAAGTTACACCAATCATGACAAAACGGCAGTGATATAAAGATAGACAAACCATCAAAGTACCAATATAAAGTCCCAAAATAGATACCCATGTAACAGACAACTGATTTCTGGCAAAGATGCAAAAGTAATTAAGTGGAGAAAGGAATGTACTCTCAATAAGTATACTGGAACAACTGGATATCCACATGTAAAAAGCCCAAACCTTATAGCACATCAAAAATTTCTTAAAACATCCAAGAGTCAACTCAAAATGGCTCACAGTGGGTTAAAGTGAAGGCAGGTGGGGCCTGAGTCATTGCTTGGTGGAAGTCATTCTCTCTGGGACAAAATACATGGTTTTTTCCTTACCATACTAATGAAACAATGCAATAATTATGCATGCATGACATTTATTTCACTAATAAGTATGTTTTGAAGGTGCATACATTTACCTATAAAAATGTTCAGTTTATCATTCTTTATGCTGAATAATACTCCATTATATAGAAATATCACATCTTTTTTATTCATTCCTCAGTCAATGGGCATTTAGGTTCTTTCCAAGATCTGACTATTATAAACTGTGCTGCTATAAACATGGGTGCACATATATCACTGTGGTATAATGTTTTAAATTCTTCTGGGAATATACTCAGAAGGGGACTAGCTGGGTCAAATGGGATCTCCAATCCTAGTCTTTTGTGGAATCTCCACACTGATTTCCACAGTGTTTGCACCAGTCTGCATTCCCACCAACAATGAAGAAGGGTTCCTTTTTCCCCACAGACCCTCCAGCATTTCTTATTGGTGGTCTGATTAACCTTGCAGAAGAAATTTCAAAGCAGTCAAATGTTAAGGTGGTAGCATGGCTACCTTTGGGGATTTAGCCAGATTTATGTTAAGAAGTGAGCAAAGACCCCAGCAGAATGATTAAAAACATTGTTAAGTTGGCCAGAAAGGAAGCTCCAGTAAAGCTGTGGACTGCAAAGATAGAGAAGGAAAAGGAGAATAGAAAAGATGTCCTGAGAGAATCACAAGAAGCATCAGGACTCCACCCCTTGTAGCCTCAAAATTGCAAAAGTTCAAGACTTTACTTTGAGAAGAGAGCCCCAACGCACCATGTTCAAGAATGACAGCAGTCTTATTATGACTGATCTTATTTGAATCTGGTTTGTTAGATTGCTGTTTTGTATTGACCGATTTTATTTAAATCTGTTATGACTGATAGCATCAAGTCTAAGAGTATAGGCAACTACACTGAAGATGACAAGATTCACCAAGATACTCACTCTGGTTTGATTATTGCCTGCTTTTGAAGTCTTATAATATCTCCAATGATTCATTTTTATTAATGTTGTTATACACTGCTGAGACATCATGGTAACCATTGTAGATCACCTTGTATTGTGGTTTTATATGACCTTTTGCTACATGCTTTTCTAGGAATTGTTTTGTTTTATCTTGCTTTGCTTTGTTTTTCCCCATAATGCAGAAAGGATAGATATACATGTAGAGATTCATGCATGTATAGAGCTTATAAACAGTTTATGAGAACCAGCTATATAACACAGGTTGAAATGAACAACTACTTTGAAGAAAAAAAGACACTACAGTACCCAGTGCAGATTCTGTAATGTTATGATGTGAAATCCAGCAATACTATCATTGTTTGTTCAAGGTGATTTTAGCTTGTTTTGTTTTGTTTAAGTTCAATACACATGAAGGTATGGACAGCTGTTTTGAGGAGAATGAGAGACATTATGACAGCCACTGTTGGCTTCCCTATTGTCTGGTCTTGAAGACCTGAAATGCCCTCTTTGTCCTGTTCAGATCACTCCCATACTATGTTGTTTCATGTGAACTCCCTGTATGTGACAATATAGACAACTATTTGGAAGAAAACAAGAGTCAGTATGATACAGAATGAATATCTCTGATTGTCTAGCTTTGAAATTTATGTCTTTTACATTGCTTTCTTGTGATCTGCTTTGTTCTGTTTTGTTCTGTTTAATTTTACCCTTTTGATATAATTGCCCATATGTTTGAGTGTGTAAGATGGATGACCATATTGCTGTTTTTGTCAGATCATGGAGCAGAGGTGTTAACAGTCTCACTGTTTGAATGTCTACTTTGCATGTTTTAGTTTTGTAAGTTGAACAACTATTTCCAAGATGTCAGTATGTAATTTGTCAAGTAATGATTTCTTAGTGTTTTTTTTTCTTTTTCTTGTTTCCTTGGAATTCTGTATTGTTGCTACCCTTTATTCTGTTTTGTTTTGTTTGGTTTTTTTTCCTCTTTAAATAAAATTAAAAAAAAAAAAGAACAGCCTAAAAAATTTGTTCTTCAGAATTGGGTTCAGAGTGCTCAGGGATATAGGCACTTGACTCCTACAGTCAAGAGAGAGGGAAGTCTGAATACTGCTTCAGCTGGCAGCAGACAGACCTTGGCATCATCCATAAGGCACTGTTTTTAAACACATGCAGAATGCAAGAGTGTCTGGGTCAGGAAGGATTCCACCCAGAGTTAAGAAGGCCTGGGAGGCCAGGCAGTGTGCCCCTGAGAGGGCAACGTGCGCTATGAGTGTGAAGCCAAAGGTGCAGTGGAGACCCCAGAAGTTTGGAGTAGCCAAGAGTGTGGATCGTCTGAGGAAAGCTGTGAGGGAGCATATCTAGCCCAAGGGAAAAGCCGTGGGAGCTACATCGGAGGTGCTGTAGGAGCAGAGCCACCCAAGCCCTTTGGCGTTCACATCTTGCCACAGATTGCCTCAGATGCTGCACATGGAACTCCAGGATTTAATGTTTGCCCTGTTGGATTTTGGACTTGCTTTGGTTCCATTCCTTTGTATTCCCATTTGTACCTTTTGGAATGGAAATGTTTATATTGTGCCATTGAATGTTGCAAGTGTTTAACTTTATCTTCATTTGTATAGGGGATCACAACTAAGAGTTTGCCTTAAATCTCAGAGGAGACATTGGACTTGGACTTTTCAGCAATGTTGAAACTGTTAAAACTTTGGCGATTCTTAGAGATGAACTTAATGCTTTTTTGCATCAAGGAATATACATGAGTCTTTGGAGGGTCAGGGGCAGAATATTATGGCTTGTGTCTAGTTGTTCCCCCAAGGCCTCATGTAGTCATGGGGAAGTGGGTTTTTCAGGGGTGGCTGAA
>PVJX010043201.1:0-13820 GCA_004027295.1 Dolichotis patagonum | reverse complement strand
ACATTAAGGAAGCCAAGAATGGCTGTCATAATAGCTCTCATTCTCCTCAAAACAGATGTCCATACCTTCATATGTGTTGAACTTAAGATAAAGCAAGCTAAAATCACTTTGAACAAAAAGTGACAGTTTTGCTGGATTTCACACATCATGACATTATGGAATCAGCCCTGGGTATTGTAGTGTCTCTTTTTCTTTAAAGCAGTTGTTTATTTCAACATGTGTTATATAGTTGGTTCTTGTATACTGTTTATAAGCTCTACACATGCATGAGTTTCTAAATGTATATCTATCCTTTCTGTATTAGAGGTAAAAACAAAACAAAGAAAGATAAAACAAAGCAATTCTTAGAAAAGCATGAGGCAAAAAAGTCACATAAAAATGCTATACTAGGTGATCTACAATGGTTACCATGATGTCTCAGCAGTATATAACATTAATAAAAATGAAGCATTGGAGACATTATAAGACTTCAAAAGCAAGTAATAATCAAACCAGAGTGGGTATCTTAGTGAATCTTGTCATCTTTGTGTAGTTGCCTATACTCTTAGACTTGATGCTATCAATCATAAAAAATTTAAATAAAATCAGTCAATACAAAGTAGCAATCTAGCAAACCAGATTCAAATAAGAGCAGTCATAATAAGACAGTATAACTTATAAAGGGCTTCAGACTAAGTTGATAGGAAATTAGGGATGATTACCATAATATGTCCTCTTATTTTTGAGATAGCTGACCATGTCCTCAAGTCTAGGGTAAGTAGACAAACTGGAACAGCACGTAATCCATCCAAGCAGAGTGGTGAGAATAATGTAAATTTTAAATCTTGTTACCCAATTAACAATATCCTCTGCTTCCTTTTTTTAGAGAATTCCTCCCCTTTCACTCCCATGGGGTGCACTGCTTGTTTTGTGTCCCACTGCCTCCCTGTATAGAGCATCTCAATGGACCCTAACTCTGATCTACTCTGCCTGTGTTTCTCTCTGTTAATATTTGAAGGCCATCTATACCAGAGATTACACACAATCTTCTCTGCCTTATTTCTGCTATTCTGTTTTTTCTGCCATTGTTTGTCTATATTTCTCTTCCACTCCACTATCTGCCCTGTTCACTGAGGCCTCTCTGCCACTGTTCCTGAAATGCTCATATTCTTGTTCTCTCTCCCTAGAATGTCCTTCAGTATTTTTTGTAGGGTTGGACTGGTGGTCACAAATTGTCCTAGTTCCTCTTTGTCATGGAAGCATCTTCTTTCTCCATTAATTTCTAGAGAGAATTTTGCAGGATACATCAATCTGGGCTGGAGATTGTTCTCCTTAAGCGCCTGAATTACTTCACTCCAAGCCTTTTCTTGACCTGATGGTCTGTGTCAAGAAGTCTGCCATGATTTTTATGGGTTTTCCTTTATAGGTGATCTGTTCATTTTCTCTGATAGCTTTTAATATTCTGTTCTTATATTGAATTTCTGGGATCTTGATTATTATGTGTCTGGGTGTAGCTCTGTTTTGGTTGTAGGTGGCTGGAGTTCTGTATGCTTCATGCCTCTGCATATCATTTCTTTTTTCTATGCTTGGGAAATTTTTCTTAATAATTTCTGTGAATAGCCATTGTAATTCCTCTGTTTTGATTCCTGCTTCTTTATTCACATACTTTTATTCTTAAGTTATAGATCCTCTTGTCATCTTCCAGTCTTTGTATCTTTACTGCCTGCTCCCTTGTTATTTTTAAGGGATCTTCCCTTTCATGATCACACATTGCAAGCCTGTGTTCAATTTTTGATAGTCTATCTTTGGTTTCTTTCAAGAAGTTTTGCCAGCTCTCTATGGAGTCTTTAGTTTCCTGATGTGATAGTTATTGTTAATGTCTGGTTGTCTTAATGTTAAGTATTATGTTGCCTTTGTTGTCCGGTTCCGATCTGCTCTGTACTGACCTCTTTTGTCTTATTCTCTTTAAAATAAAATGGAAAAAAAATTTAGAAGTCTGCTGGTGGAGTTTTGAGGGTCTTCTCCGTAGAATATTATGTCATCTGCAAATAATGAGAACACAACTTCTCCCTTTCCTATCCTTGTTCCTTTTATTTCTTTCTCTTGTCTAATTGCTCTGGCTAATGTTTCCAGAACTACACTGACTAAGAGTGGTGATAGTGGAGATTCTTGTATAATTCCTGATTTTAGAGTGAAAATTTATGGCTTTTGTCGATCTTGTATGATGTTGCGTGTTGGTTTGTTCATTTAGTATGATGTTGGCTTTCACCAGATTGAGGTAAGGATCAGTTACTCCAATTTTATTTAGGGATTTTATTATGAATGGTTGCTGGACTTTGTCAAATGCTTTTTATGCATCTATTGAGATGATCATGTGGTTTTTGTTTTTGGTTCTGTTAATATTGTATATTACATTTTTTGATTTGTGTGTTGAAGCATCCCCAAAAAACTGAGATGAATCCTTCTTGATCATGGTGCATAATTTTCTTCATGATTTGCTGCATTCTGTTTGCCAGTATCTTATTGAGGATTTTTGCATATATGTTCAAGAAGATTGTCCTTTAGCTCTCTTTTTCAGTTGAGTATTTCTCTGATTTTGGGATCAGGGTAATTTTTGCTTTCAGAATAATTTTGGAAATATTGCTTTCTTTTCACTTTCATTAAAGAGTTTCAGCACTGGTAGCATTATTTCTTCTCTAGATATCTTGCAGGATTCAGCTGTGAATCCATCAAGACCTGGACTTTTCTTTATTGGTAAGTTTTTTAAATTACATTTTCAATTTTATTGACTGACATGGTTTATTTAGAATTTTTATATCTTCTTGGTTTAGTTCTGGCTGCTTCATTGTGTCTAGGATCTGTCCATGTCTAACACAGGAAATAAAATGTCTATACACTGAAAATTACAATACTCTGAAAAAGGAGATGAGAGACGATATCAGAAATTGGAAAGATATTCTTTGCTCATGGTAGGAAGAATCAATATAGTGAAAATAGTCACATTCCAAAAACTTTTATAGAGATTTAATGCAATCCTAATCTAAATATCATTTGCATGTCTCATAGAACTAGAGAAAACACTCTTAAAATTCATTTGGAACCAGAAGAGACCTAAAATAATAGCAAAAGCAATTCTGGGCAACAAAGGCAAATCAGGGGGCACCACAGTCCCTGACTTGAAATAATACAAAGCTAATGTGATAAAATATGCATGATGTTGGAAAAAAAACCAGACTTGAGGATCAGTACAACAGGATAGAAAACACAGACTCAATTCCAAAACTCCAAACACACTCAGGGACCTTATCTTTGACAAAGAGGACAAACATGTTCATTAGAAGAAAGATAATATAATATAAGATAAGGAAGTTTTTCTAGAAAAACTGGCTTTCCACATGCCTAAAACTAAAACTAAGTCCATGTTTATCATCACGCACCAAGCTAAAATAAAAATGGATCAAAGATCTTAAATATTAAAAAAGAAACACTAAATATACTGGAAGAAAAAATAGGAAGAAGTCTTGAGGATATAGGTGTAGTCAGCGACTTCACTAACAAAACCCAGACTACACGGGAAAAACTATAAAAGAATCGATGCACTGGATATTATCTTACTAAAAAGCTTTAAACAACAAAAGAAACCACAAACAGAGTGAAAAGAAAAACCAATGGAATGAGTAAATAATTACAATCAGCTGTCCGTCAACATACTTATCTAGAATATATAAAGAATTTAAAAATATCAGACCTCCCATATTTAGAGATCAAATCCAAAAATGAACATCTGAGATGAACACACACTTCTCAGGTAAAGAAATACAAATGGTAAATAAACATATGAAAAAATGTTCAGCATCATTGGTCATTTAAGTGGTGTAAATTAAAATCATACTGAGATTCCACCTCACTACAGTAAGAATGGCTATCATCAAGAAATCAACCAATAAAAAAAAACACTGAAGGAACATTTTAGGGAAAAGAACGCTTCTCCACTGTTGGTGGGAGTGTGGACTGAGCAACCAAAGTGGAAATTATTGTGGAGATTACTTGTAAAACCATGATTAGAGGTTCCATAATCCCAGTGAGTATCTTCCCAGAAAAATTAAAACCATCATACCACAGTATGTGCATGCATGTTTATAGCAGCACAATTTGCAATAGCTAAGTTTGGAAACAACTCAAATGCCCACCTGAGGAATGAATAAAAAAGATATTCATATTTTTATAATGGAGTACTAATCAGTCATAAAGAAGGATAAACTTGATACTTATATAGGTAAATGGATGCAACTCGAGACCATACTTATAAGTGAAATTCATCAGACCCACATGTGTAAACATTGTATAGTCTCACTAGTGTAAGAAACTGAACAAGTAAATAGGACCCAAAATATGTAGTAGGTAATATGAATTGGGGAGAAACTGGTCAAAAGAAAAGAGAAACTGTGATGGGGAAAGGAAGGAAAAGGAAAAACAGGAAAAAAATAACAAAGCAAGGTGAGCTAAGATAGATACACTGTTAGTTTCTCTTAGTTCATTTAAAAGAAAGACTTGTGTTACTATTGCTTGGACAACATCTCTTGCTTATATCCTGAATCCTGAGTAAACTACTCTGAAGATGACAATATGCAATATATCAATTATTGTTACTTTCCTATTATTTTGTTTTGAAATTCTGTTTTTGTTTCTTCTTATAATAAAAAAATTTACTAATAAAGCACAAAGCAAAAAAAATGTGGCTTATGAATTCTCATTCTTCTGAAGCATCCTAGGCCATCCTATACCCTGAGCTTGTTTTTCTAAGACCACGTTGATTCAAGTAACTGCCTCACATTGGTTGTGATCTTAAGCAAGTTAGTATTACTCTTATTCTCATTTTATTTAGCTCAATAATTGTGATAATAATACACTTATTCCCTCAGGTTGTTATAGGAATGAAATAAATGGAAGCAATAAAAAGACTTGACACAATGCTGGGAATCTTAGAGTATGAAGAGCCACTAGGCCACTACATCTTAGTGGTTATTGCTTCTTAAATAGCTTCATGGTACTTGCCTTTCCCATCTGTGTCAAGGTAAAAAAATATAAAAGGAACATGGATGGGATGAGTCCCCCCCACCCCAAAGGTCAAAAGGAGTCATAAATGTAAAGATGCCATCAGTACTAACTTTTGGGAGCAGCGTGGGAGACTCCTTCTTGTCAGAGTTCGTGAATTTGAAGAGCACAGAGTCAACTCCCCAGAGAGCTGAACTTCTTGCTCTCCATTTCTTTGCAGAGATGAATATCAGACCTCTAGGTCCAAGGAGTCTGCATCTTATTTTTTCACTATTTCACTCATTCCACTACAATTGATTTTTCATTTCATAGCAGAAAAGGAATACAAAGCAAAGGCAAAACACATCCCCATCACTTTACCAGTGGTATTTCATTTGACTTGATCATTCAGAAAAGCAATATAAATCCCTTCACTTGTGTTTGTGTCTTGATTACTTTTTTTCTCCTTGCTGGGACAAAATATCTGATGCTCAAAATTAAGTAAGGAAAGGTTTATTTAGCTCAAAGTTTGTGGAGGCTTCAGTCCATAATCAGCTGGTTCCAAGGCAGAGTGCCACATGGCAGATGGCAACAGTTCATAGTGGCAGAAAACATCAAAAGCAATAAGAACAAAAAGGGAGGAGCATGAGAAAAAGACTTTTTCCATCCCTTATACTGCATGTAGGTCACCCACCCTAGGATGTGTGTAGCACTCACATCCATAATCTCAGCATTGGATCATGTATCAGTGACAAACTCTAGAGCCTGCTCCCATGACTGTATGAAGCAACGGGGGGGGGGCATCCAGATACAAAGCATAACAGTTGTTACCCAGCAATCATGCATCTGTATATTATGTTGCAGGGTAGTGATTTCATGTGTGGCATGCTTCTAAATATTTATGTGCATGCGTATATGTCCATGTTTGTGTACACAGTTGCATATGCATCAGTGTGTATGGTCTTATAGTCCATGTCTTTATATGCACATGTGTATAAGCCCATATGTAATTTATATTTATATGTAAGTTATTTGTAGCTGCCTGTTTGTGTCTCTGTGTGTATGTTGGCCTACTAGAGCAGACATACAGCAGTTTTATATTTGTGTTTGTAAGTGTATAAATACAATAAATATCTATTGGTTTTGTGGTATCATATAAGTAAGTTGAGTTGCATAAGAATAATCATGTGTTCACTGGCACATGCAATTATTTCTGCATAAAGCCTCTGAATATAAATTGATGTTGGTGTATTTTAGCGGATGTGATCAATGGCTGTATATCGAATCCATTTCTAAGTGTATGTAGGATTTTTGTATATCTTTGTGCACATATACATGTGTATGAAAGAGGGAAAGAGGAACAAAGATCACCAGTGGATTCGTATCTTTGTGCCCATCACATCTTTGACTGACTGTGTACTCCACACAATTCAACATGGAAAAGAAACAAGAACAGGGGCTCATAACCTCAGAGGGAAATAGTTGTCAACTAGTTCCTCCTTACATTTTCACAGTGAACACTTACTGGCATATTTAAAAAGTGAGAGTACTATTATAAAGTAGAAAGGAATGTATTTTCAAAAGCTTCCTTCTGTATCTGACATCCTGAGGAAGGCCTGAAGTCAGAGAGACACGATATCATCCCAGGCTGTTTTTGTTTATGTTTAGAGGAACAGCACATCCTGAGAATGTGCTGGAAATCTCTAGCTTATTTGTATGCTTGCTGATCCATGGTTGCCATTTTGATGCTTTTGAAAACAGTGATGAGGACATTTTACTGAATGAGAAGCCAGTGAATTTTAACTTTGTGATTTCAGAAAGTTCAAACTATAGAAGATCTGAGCTGACAAGAGGCTTACACATCATCCAATTTAACTTCTTGTTGCATGGATGAGGACATTGAGGCTGAGGATAGGATAGCTTCTAGGACAGCTTCTGGAAATCCAGCTGCCAATCTAAGATGGGCAAAGTTCCCCAGAGCTTCAAATCTAGCTAGGGAGATGAGAATACCTAGTACTTGTTCTTTATTCTAGCCATGCTTCTTTAAGTGCTTCCTTGCCTCAGAAGCTTAGTACTTTCTGTTCTCTTTTTCTAGAATATTCTAGAACTTCTCATGGTTTGTTTCTTCTCATCACTGTCAGCTCCAATAACCTTTTGGTGGGGGGGGCTTACTTACATGAGATTTGACCAAAATATGTTTTGAATGTTTAAATAAAAGATCAAAAAATTAAGAGACACATTGTATGCATTCCCCTCAAAATAATTCCCTACATTTCAAATACACTTATTCCATTATTCTCACAACTTTCTGAGGTAAATCTAGAAGTCCTCTTTCATGAGTGTTTTTCCTGGCTTCCTCAATGTTCTGAATCCACTCAAAATGTTTATGGCAAATTCAGTTAAAAAAAGAAACATGACAGTGTGTTCTCATTCACGTTAGGCATGGGATCAAGCACCAGGGTAACTTCTCGCTCTTTCTATAATGAAAGGCAAATGTTTTAAACTGATTCAAGATATCAAGACAGCCCTCACACCTCAACTGATGACACTCATGAAAAGGACTTACAGTACTGCTGCAGAAAGTGGCAAGAATAATGAGATTAGTGTGTTCAAACTGAAGGGGATTAACGGTAATGTGTCCTTCACTGTAATCATTGTTTTTAATTTAACCCTTCCCTATAATTGTCATTTATCTTGAAACAGAAAATAAAAATGATGATACAAAATTTCAAAACAAAATAATGGGAGATTAACATTGGTTAATATATTGAATATTGTTATTTGCAAAGTAATTTTTCAGATTACAAGATTTAGGCTTTTAAAAATGGTCTTATAATCAAACAATGAAAGGACAAGTTGTTCTTTTCGATGGACTAACAGAGATTAATAGAATCGTTTGCTATCATATCTATATCTTCTTTTTGCTTTTTTTCTTTTCTCCTTTTCCCTGTCCCAGTTGTTCTACCCTTTTGAGCAGTTTCTTTCAACTTCACTTTCTCAGTGTCTATTATAAACTTTGGATCTTATTTACTTTTTCATCATTTTATACTAGGTAGACAATATGATATTTGCATATGTGAGTCTAATTTATTTCACTTATGAGAATGGTTTCAAGTTGCATCCATTTACCTATAAAAGCCACAATTTATCCTTCTTTATAGCTGAGTTACTATTCCATTGCACAAAAATACCACATCTTTTTTATCCATTTCGTGGTTGATAGGCATTTGGATTGTTTCCAAAATTTAGCTATTACAAATTGTGCTGTTATCAGCATGGATGCACATATATTGGCATCATGGTCTCAATTCTTCTGGAAATTACCCAGAAGAGAAATAACCAGATCAAATGGAACCTCCAATCCTAGTTTTTGAGGAATCTCCACTCTGATTTCCACAGTGATTGTAGCAGCCTACACTCCCATCAACATTAGAGAAGGATTCCATTTTCCCCGCAGACCCACCAAAATTTGTTATTGGTTATTTCTTGATGATAGCCATTTTTTTTCTAGAGTGAGGTGGAATCTCAGTGTTGTTTGAATTTACATTTCTTGAATGACCAGTAATGTTGAACATTTTTTCATGTATTTATTTGTCATCTGTATTTGTGTATCTGAGAAGTGCATGTTTATCTCAGATGCCCATTTTGGATTGGGTCTTTGAATTTTGGGGGCCTGATGTTTTTCAATTCTTTGTATGTTCTAGGTAGAAGTCCTTTGTTTGAGGGACAGTTAGCTAATATTTTTTCTATTTTGTGGGGTGTCTTTTCACTCTGTTGGTGATTTCCTTTGATGTTCAAAAACTTTTTAATAAGATAATATCCAAGTTGTTGAGTCTTTCAAGTAATTCCCATGCAGTTTTTGTCTTGTTCATGAACTATTTGCCTACCTGTATGTCTTCAACATTTCTTAATGTTGAACACTAAGTAGACTTAGTGTTCTGTTTTAATATTTAGATATTTGGTCCATTTTGACTTTATTTTGACTTTATTTTAGTGCATGTAGTAGAAATGTGTCTATCTTTAGACACCGTTATTACAGAGGCTGTCTTTTCTCCAGTAAACATGTTTGGGTTTTGTCAAAGATAAGGTGTCTGAGTTGCTTTGTAGTTGCATCAGAATTTTCTAATCTGTTACACTGATCCTCAGTTCTGTTTTTTTTTTTTTTTTTTTTTTTTTTTTTTTTTTTTTTTTTTTTTTTTTTTTTTTTTTTTTTTTTTTTTTTTTGCCAGTACCATAGTGATTTTATCAGAGTAGCTTTGTAGTGTAATTTCAAGTCAGGAATTGTGATGTCTCCTGCTTTGCCTTTGATATTCTAGGTCTCATGATTTCAAATGAATGTGAGCAATGTGTTCTCTAGATCTGTGAGGTGTGATACTGCTATTTTGATCAGGATTGCATTAACTCTGTATAACAGTTTTGGGAGTATGGCCAATTTCACAGTGCTGTTTCTTCCTATCCATGAGCAAGGAATTTTTTCTATTTTCTGATATCCTCTTCAAACTTTTTAGAGTCCTGTAATTTTCAATGTATACATCTTTTACAACTTTTATTAGATTAATTTGTAAGTATTTTGGGGTTTTTTGGTATGGTATTGTGAAAGATGTGGTTTCCCTTATTTCTCTCTGTGTTTGTTGTTTGTGTGTGGGACCACTATTGATTTTTGAGTGTTGATTTTGTTTACATCTATGCTGCTAGATTTCCCCATTACATCTGGTAGCCTTTTGGTGGAATTTTTTGGATGTATTCTATTTGGAATACCATGTAATCTACAAGAAATGATAATTTAACTTCTTCCTTTCCTATCATTTGTTGCTTTTATTTCCCTGTCTTGTCTATTTGCTCTGGTTAATATTTCCAGAACTATATTCAATAGGAGTGGTAATAGTAGACATCTTTGTCTTGTTCTTGATATTAAAGTGAAAGATTTCAGTTTTTGTGTATTTAGTTTGATGTTGGCTATTAGTTTGTCTTAGATGGCTTTTATCATGTTGAGGTAGAGACCATGTATTCTGATTTTCTGTTGGATTTTTTATATGAATGAGTGTCGGACTTTGTTGAAAGCTTTTTCTCCATCTATTGAAATGATCATGTGATATTTATCTTTGGCTCTCTTATTGTGGTATGTTATGTTTACTGATTTTGTATGTTGAACCATCCCTGTATTCCCAGGATGTCCCATTTGGTAATGTATAGTCATCTTGATTATTTACTGCATTGTGTTTATTAGTATTTTATTGAGAATTTTTGCATATATATGTTCATTAGTGATATTAGCCTGTAGTTCTCCTTTGGGCTTTGGGCTTTCTTTGTGGGTTTTTTTTTTGTATGAGTAATTGAACTCAGGACCTTGCACTTGACAGGTAGGCACTCATGTCACTGAGCTACATCCCAGCCTTTTCTCTGGTTTTGGTGTCAGAGTAATGCTTACCTTCAGGAATGATTTGGGGAGAATTTAATATCTGTCAATTTCATTGAAGAGTTTGATGAGTATTGGCATTAAATATTCTCTACATTTCTTGTGGAATTAAGCCATAAATCCATTGTGACCTAGGATTTACTTTGTTGGTAAGTTTTTAAGTACATTTTCAGTTTTAGTAACTGATGTTGCTATTCAAAATTTTTATATCTTTTTGATTAGCTTTCATGATTCATATGTTTCTAGGAATCTGTACATTTCTGCTTTGTTTTCTATTCTATGAGAGTTAAGATTTTTGGTGTGGACATTGATTGTCTTCTGAATATCCACAGGATTTGTAGTGATTTCATTGTTTTCACCCCTCTTTCCATAAATTTGAGTTTTTCTTTCCTTTCCTGAGAAGGCTGGCTATGGGTTTTTCAATTTTGTTTATTCTTTCAAAGAACCAATTCTTTGATCCATTAATTCTTTTTATTGTTTTCTTAGTTTGAATTGCATTAATTTCTGCTAATATTTATAATTTCCTCCTTTATATGAGCTTTTGTCTTGACTTGCTCTTCTTTTTCAAGAAGCTTGAGGAGCTGCCTCAGGTTGTTTGTTTGTGCTTGTCCTGTTTTCCTGGTGTGAAAATTCACTGATACATATTTTCCTCTTAGGACTGTTTCAACTGCATCCCACAGGTTCCAATATGTTGCATCTGTAGTTTTATTTGATGGTGGATATTGTTTAATTTCTTCTTTAACTTCATCTGTGATCCATTGGTTGTTTAGGAGGGTGTTATTAAATTTCCATGTATATATATGTTTTTATAGTGTCTTTTGCCATTAATTTCCAATTTCAGTGTGCTATGATCACATAATAGCAAGAGATAATTCCAGTTCCTTTGCATTTACTTAGGCATGTTCTATGAGTTAGTATATTTCCTATTTTAGAGAATGACCCATGCGTAGTTGAGAAAAATGTATATTCTGCTGTTTTTGGTTGGACCACTCTAAACATCTACTGGGACAATTTGTTCAGTTCAGTCAGGTTTGGTTCAATTATTTCTTTGATGATTCTTTTTTAGTTGATCTATCTTTTGTGAAAATTGGGTATTAAGGTCCCCCATTACAATTGTATTATTGCTTGTTTAATTTTTCATGTTTGTTACCATTTGTCTTACATGGTTAGGTGCTCCTATATTTAGTGTATACATATTTTTGATTGTTATCTCTTCTTTTTTGGAAATATCACAG
The DNA here is from genome assembly GCA_004027295.1 of Dolichotis patagonum. NCBI lineage: Eukaryota > Metazoa > Chordata > Mammalia > Rodentia > Caviidae > Dolichotis > Dolichotis patagonum. The sequence continues at coordinate 2,156 of PVJX010043201.1, read as the reverse complement.
CTTTTATTTTTTATTTTAAAGAGAACAAAACAAAACAAAGAAGAATAAAGAAAATCAGAACAGAACAATGTAAGGTATACAGAACTTCAAAACAAGACAACAGGGAGTCAGCAATGGCTACCATACTGTCTCTTGTTTTCTTCAAAATAGCCGTCCACACCATCACACAATAAAATCAAACAGAACAAAACCAATAAAAACAAAAGAATGAAAGCATTATAGAACTTCAAAACAAGATAATAGGAAATCAACAATGGCTACCATGTCTCTTGTTTTCTTCAAAATAGCTGTCTATACCTTCACACAATAAAATCAAACAATACAAAACAGACTCTAGTGTAAAAACTGAAGGAATTAGTGAGATACAAAAACCATAATAGTTATGAAAGTTATAAGGGAGGAAATGCCTAAAAATGGAAAGTGGTAATCACTGTTAATTTCCTGTTATCTTGTTTTGAATTCTTGTACTGTTTTCATAATTTTGTTAGGCTTGGATTTATTCTGTCTTGCTTGTTAGATTTTACTGTGTCTGATGATAAGGCAGCTGTTTTGAAGATAATAGGATGTATTATATTAGCCATTGTTGATTTGCTATCATCTTATTTTGAAGTCCTATAATGCTCTTATTGTTTTGTATTGATTGTTGTTATTCTGTTTTGTTTTATTTGGTTTTATTATGTGTGATAGTATGGACAGCTATTTTGAAGAAAACAAGAGACATTGTAGTAGCCATTGGTGATTTCTTATTATCTTGTTTTGAAGTTCTGTAATGCTTTCAGTCTTTTGATTGACCATTGTCTCTTCTTGAATTTTTCCCTAAGAAGTATATAGTGACCTTCTTTATTTCATTTGATCATTCTTGATTTGAAGCTCACATTGCCTGCAAAACAAATAGCAAGCCCTATTTTTTTATGGGTTCCTATTGCATAGGGTATCATTTTCCATCATTTGACTTTGATTCTGTGAATTTCTCTTTGTGTTAAATGTATGTGTGTGTGTGTGTGTGTGTCTGTGTGTGTGTGTGTCTGTGTGTAGCATATTATTTTATCTTGTTTCTTTATCCATTCAGTCAGTCTTTTTTCTTTTTGTTGGTGAATTGAAGCCACTTACATTGATGGTTATAACTCATATATACTGGCTTATCTTTGTCATGATATTTTCCTGCATTGGTTCCCTGTTTTTTTCTCCTCAGTTTAATTGCTTGCCCTGCCTGGTGGCTACTTTCTATTGTTATTCTTGAAATTGTGGTCATTTTTAGCTCTGTCTGGAATATCTTTCAGTACTCTTTTTAGGGTTGGTTTGGTGGTTAAGAATTTCTTTAGTTGTTCTTTGTCTTGGAAGAGTTTTATTTCTCTACTAATTTTGAAAGATATTTTTGCAGGGCACATCAATCTGGGTTGGAAGTTGTTTTCTTTCAGGACTTGAAATTCTTCATTTTGAGCTCTTCCTGATTTGAGTTTCTGTTGAGAATTTGGCCATGATTCTAATGGGCTTTCCTTTATAGGTGATCTATATCTTTTCTCTAGCAGCTATTAATATTGTCTTTTTGTACTGAATTTATGGAATCTTGATTATTATATGTTTGCTGTAAATTGATTTTGGTTATGGTTGTTTTGATTTCTATATGTCTCACTCATCAGTATATCAGATTCTGTTTCCATGCTTCATAAATTTTATGCTATTACTTCAACAAGTAGGTTTTTTTTATGTGTCAATAGACTCCTGCTTTTTTATTAACACCTATCACTCTTATATTGCTTTTCTTTGCATCATCTTGGAACTGTTGAATTGTTTTTTCATGGTCCCTTGTTATTTTTAAGAGATCTTTCCTTTCATCATTGCTAGCAATGATCCTTTCTTCAAAGTCTGAAAGTCTGTCTTCAGTTTTGTTCAAGTGATTTTGCCGATTTCTTTTTTTTTTTTTTTTTTTTGTACTGGTTATCAAACTCAAGACTGTGAGCTTACAAGGCTGGTGCTTATGACACTGAGCTAAATCCCCAGCCCCTTCAATGGGATTTTCAATACCTTGGATATGTCTATTTTTTCCAATACTAGTCATTCAAGGTTTCATTTTCCTATGCTCTTGTATTTGTTTTTATCTATGTCTTCTGTAGCTATGCTCAGAATTCCTTTGTTAAGGTTGTCATTTGATTTTT
>PVJX010043200.1:0-13780 GCA_004027295.1 Dolichotis patagonum | reverse complement strand
TAGGGCCACCATAGCCAACTATAACACTGTTTCTGAGAGAAGGTGAGGGTGCTGTAGGAGAGCGGCCTGAGACTGTCCCTTCTGGTGAGCCCATCCACTGCATTTTACATTTAATTTATTCTGTGCTTTAAAACTTTATTTAAGTTTTCCTTCTGTGAGACTCATATTTCCTTTGTCTCCATTGTGCTTCTAATGCTTGTTGTAGCATTTGTATCGTGGCTGCTTTAAAATTTTAACCAGGTAGTTTAATATTTGTGTCCTCTCAGTGTTGTGTGTATGTGTTTCTTGTTTCAGTTTGAGATCTTCATTCTATGACAAAGAATATTTCATTTAATTCTAGGTGTTTTATGAGGCCGTTTCTTATTTAACCCTTCTGTTTTAGCTGACATTTTCTGACGTTGCTCAGGCATCACTGTTACGGCAGTGTAGAAGTAGAAGTTTAGGTTCTCCACTTACCCTTGTTTGCATCTAAAGATGCTCCTCACAACTGCTGGGCAGGGTTTACTTCCTGTTCCTTATATGGCCTCCACCAACACTGTGGTGGGCAGAGTAGCCTCATTATTAAAGGGTAGTGCTGAATATGCTGACAGTATTAGGCCTTTCTGATACCAACTAGCAAGGTAACCGGTAGAAGAATAATTTGTTAATGTTGAAGTCCAGGCTTACCATGTGGTCTCCCCTAATAATGCAGGTGCGCTCTTTCTACTCACTGTGGTAATATAAGACACAGCTCCCTACTTTAGTCTTCTTTGCCACTACCCCAGCAGGGGTGTTAAGGTATCTCACGCAATCACTTGGGTGAAAGTCTAGACTTTCTAACTTACTTTTATTGTTCCTTTCCTTCCTCTTACTGCTCCACTGCCCTATCATCCTCTTCCTTTTTTGGTGGTTAGATAGGGATTTTAGAAGTTTTATATCTTGCTGGTTTGTCTTATACTAGTCATTTGGCTAGAGATAGCAGATTTTTATTGGGGTGGTATTTTTAGTCTGTCTACATGAGTATTTCTGCATTGGCAGATTCTTTACCTTCAAGAATAGGATATAAGAAGAAAAACAAAGCACAATACATGTGCAACACACCATCATATTAAGTCCTCACCTGCTGCCCCTGTCCATTTTTTAGTCTTCTTAGTTTTATTTGGCATACAATAGTGTTCAGTCTTTTAAACTGTAAGCAGAGGGAGACTTGCATCTTTTTCCATTCCATTCCTTGGAATGGACTTTTAAATGTTTTTATTTTCTCAGTTGCTTTTAGGTATTTTGTTTTCATTTTTAGGTGCCACATGGTTCTTTTTATGTTCATTCATAGGTTTATATTTACATATATTCATATATTTGTAGCTATATATATATGTACACACGCATTTTTTTAGTATTTGTGTGTGTGTATGTGTGTGTGTGTGTGTTGCTGAAGAGTGAGCATAGGGTCTTGCATATTCTAAGCAAGCACTACCAATGAATTACATCTTCAGCCCTATGTTAACTTTTTAATTCTGGGCTCTAAGGCTCTAGAACTCTTGAATATCATACCAGTTCTCCCTAAAACTAAAGAAAGATCTCCAAAAAACACATACATGCACATATACACTTATATAAAAAACTTTCTAGAGGAATCTCATTTTGTTAGAGACTTAAGGTTTAACTCTACAACCCCACATAAGTGATATTCTCATGAATTGGGTTTCAATGTCTGTTGATCTTACAGTGTTTGCCTAATCATAAGCCTAGGTCCTGGAGTCAGAAAGTCTGATTCTTTTTGGCTGGACCTGTGAGAGATTTACTCATATGTTAGCATCTCAGTTTATTCACTGAAGTGGGTTCATTAACAATATAGGAATCCAAGCAGCCAAATTGATAAATGTAGAATTCTATTAGCTGAGCTCAATGACCACCCTTGGACCCCTGATTCAGAGTCCAAATGACTAGCCCTGAACTGGAAAGTTACAGAGCTTTTAAAACAGAAAACCACAAAAAGACATCCCATTGGAAACAATTTAGCTAGAATCCTACATTAAATTTTGGTTGACACCTGTATCTTGCTTCTTTGTTGAACATGTTAATTTTTCTCTTGTGGGTGCAGTTCATTTTGCTTTTCTCATGGGACTTATACCCTAAATAATTTGTTGTGTTTCACAACCCTGAACCTGTAGTTGCCAGTGATATAGACCCTACCAGCACCTATTTTATCCTTTAGGACCTAGAGAATATCTTACCTCACCTGTGCTTCCAGAACTACAGGTGCTGATACCACAGGAATCCCCTGCATGCATTCCCTATATGCATTCTGAGAGGGTTCTGGAGAATATCTCTTTCATACCCTGTGACTCACAGACATAGATGTTGGTATCACAATATTTGGTACTACCTGTGCGTCCCCTAAGGGACCTGGGCAGAGTCTGCTATTATGCACTGAGACTATAACAACTCCTGCCACAAGGCTTAGTGCTATTGGCCGTTATCCTGAGGGCACATACATTTGGAAGCCTATATTCAGTTCAAAATCATTCAGTTAACTTAATGAAACACTACTAAGGCATTCAAAGACAACACTGAGATCATTTAAAGACAGCAAAACTATAGAAGCTACACTTTCAAACTTCCTTATAACCACATGCCCACACAACTGACATTCTACATCTCATGTAAATAAGAAAACACAACAGCCACTTTATAATATCATAAGGGGTAAACATGATGCCAGATGCACAAACATCAGCATAGTGACACAAGATACAAACAAACTGAGAGGATTAATTGCCACCAGACCAGCCTTGTAAGAAATATTTAAGGAGTCCTCCATTAGAAACAGAAGAATAATATCTACCATCCTGAAAACATAGGACTATATAAAAATCATTATAACTGAAATAGGAAAAAATATCAAAATACAGCATCACAGAAAACTACCAAATACAAAAGTAAATCCAAAAAGTAACACAAGCAGAAAAGAAAATCACAAGAGAAAGTAAATACCTAAAAATAATACCTTTGAATATAAATGGATTAAAAGACATAGACTTGATGAATGGGTTAAAAAAAAACCCAAACACCACTAGTGGTTGCCTTCAGAAAATTCACTTCATGGTAAAGACACACATGGAAAATGATACATCATGACAATGAAAACCCAGAACCAGCAGGAGTAGTTATATTCATATCAGACAGAGCATTCTTTAAAGAGACAAAAAGATAATGATTGATAAAAGAATCAATTCAACAGGAAGATATGATAATTATAAATATATATGCAACCAACATGAGACTACCAAGTATATAAAGTAAATGTTATTAGATCTAAAATACACACATCTCTCTGATGAATATAAATGCAAAATTTCTCAGTAAAATACTTTCAGATTGAACATCCCAAAGTTTACAAACATTTGATATTCATTCCAATGATGCAAAGATGATTCAACATATCAACAGAATGAAGGAAAAAAAATCAATATATGCAAAGAAAGCATTTAGACCAGGCATGGTGGTGCATGCCTGCAATCCTAGCACTCAGGAGGCTGAGACAGGAGGATTGCTGTGAGTTTGAGGCTAGCAAGGGATACATAGCAAGTCCAAGGTCAGCCTGAACTATACAGTAAGACCCTGTCTCAAAACATAACACAGCAAAGCAAAACAAAACTGAAAAAGCATTTGATAAGATTCAATACTTGAGAATGAAACTCTTAAACAATAGATATAGAAGCAATATATTTTAAAATGTTAAAGCTATATACTACCCAGGAAAAAACAAAGTATTTGCTGTAATATTGAGGATAAAACTAGAATATTCAGGTTCATCATTTGTTACCTAAAATGGTACTGAACTTCTTGAAAAGAGAAAGAAGTAAAGGGAACTCACATTTGAAATGCAAGTAAATGATTCATATTTGCAGATGAGTCTACATACGGAAACACCAAACACTCTACTCAGTTTGTTCAGTGCTAAGTTTTCTTGTAAAGTTGCAAGATCAACACATACAAACAAGAAAATGAAGAAAACAATTCCATTCACATAGTGATGAATAAGAAAAATACTCAGGAATAAATTTAATGAAGAAAAAGATCTTTACAGTGAAAATTAAAATACTGATGAAAGAAACCGTAGAAGCTACACACAGAAAAGGAGCACTATCATGATCTTGATGGGTCAGAAAAATTAATATTGTAAAAATAACCATCTACCCACAGCATTCTATAGAATCAGAAAAAAGCAATCCTAGAAATCATATAGAACCCCAGAATGCTCATGTATCAGTTAGCCAAATGCCTGCTATACACAATGTAAAGGGGGGTGGCTGTATGTTTTCTTATGATTTCAGAGGTTTCAGTCTACGATCAGCTGACTCCAAGGCAGGAGTTCACGGTGGAAGGCCGTAGTGGGGTGAGGCTGCTCACTTCATGGAGGCTGGAAGCAGAATAGGGAAACAGTGCTCAAGACGAAATGACCAGGGACCAGATACAGTACCCAATGTCATGCCTTTGTGGTCCACTTAGACACATACAGAAGTGTGCTTTTACCAACCCTTTCTAGTTGTCTCCCCAGGCAATCAAGTTGACAATGCAGTTTAACTGTCACAGTGCAGAACAGTCATACTGACCTTGAGCAGGGAAAATGACTGGAGGTATCACAATACCTGGCTTCCAACACATACTATAATTATAGAGCATGGTACTGGCTTAAAAAATATGTTAACAGATTAAACAGAACACAGACCCTTGAAATTCATGTTTATACTGACATCTAAGTTTGAACAAACCTCCAAAACCTTACAGTGGACCAAAGATGACCTCTTCTTAATGTGAAATAATGTGGGAAAAACTAGAAATGCATGAGGTAGAAGAATGAAACTAAATCCCTTTCTCTCACTGCATACAAAAACCAACTGAAATGGAAAAAATATCAAAATATAAAAGCCAAAGTTATGAAATTATAAGGAAACATAGAGGAGACATTTCACTTTATTGGTATAGCCAAGGATATTTTTTTAGAAAGAACTCCAGACCACCAATAATAAAAGTAAAATTAGATAAATCCAACTATGTCAAATTAAGATGTTGCTGCACTGTAAAGGAAATAATCAGCAGAATTAAAAGACAACCTAAAGAATGGGAGACAATATTTACAAACTACTTATCCAACAAGGAATTACTATCCAGAACATATAAAGAACTCAAAATATTGAAAACCACAAAATGAAGTCTACGTAATTAGGGTAGATGCTCTGTAGGTAGAGTAAACTTCTCGGTTCCTTAAGTCTGAACTGTGTACAGTGATTTCTTTACAACTAGTACAGAATGCAAAGGGGAAAAAAAGAGAAAATTTACAAAGTAAGTTTTGGTAGAGACTGAAAAATATTGTGTAATGAAATCTGTGGAAAACAAGTTTTTACTACTTTTAAAATGTACACTTCACATTTCCTTTCTACCTTGGTAACACAGATGGAAATTAAGGCAAAAAATTGGATGTGGTGTAACTCAGCCAGCATGTAGTCAATACCACATGATTTTAGATGAATAACTTCTAATCATCATAATCAGACTGAGAACAGAGAGCCAAGATATTAGAACAATTTTTTCCAATAAAATAATCGCCTTAATTTGGATCATGGCAATACTTGGAGAGAAGGTTAGAATAGTAAATAGATCCTGTGAAATTAGTAATTAGTTGTGCATAGTCATGGCCAAAAAAGGACAGAAATAATTGGCTCATATTATGGAATACAGAAAATATGAGCAATTTTGCACAATTGTGTTAGTTTGATTACTGAAGCTATATTTTGAATTCCCATTTGATGTGGAATTCTCATAGAACAATATATTTGTCATGTAATTCCTAATTGATTTTCATAATTTAGATAAATGACAACCAACTTTTATGTTTCCAAAATGTCTCCCAGTTAGCTAGGAATGATATTCTAATTTAATTTGTTATCTCTATTTTGTATTTTTATTAGTATACTCTTGCAGTACATGATTACATTCCTTGTGGGCAGCTGATAAATGTATATGACACACTTTAATTCTTTTTCATCTTCTTCCATAGCTCTCCTTCCATCTCTGCTTCACTTCCCTTTTGCAAAAGTTCTACTTGTACACAATTGCTAGGTTTTGTGACTGTTACTAAGAAGTTATTTAGAGCTTTTATAAATCTTTTTGTTTGTTGTGATGGTGGGAAATAGTAATCAACACTTCTGGAACTGAAAAAGCCACTGGGAGTAAGAGAGGTTTGTGGCAAACTAAGGGTCCAATACTGTCAAATTATATTTCTTAACCCAACAAGAGCAGCCACTAAATTTAGCGAGTGAGCCCTATACATTACATATTGCACTTCGAGAAGTGGAAAGAAATGAGATCTATAGTTCTGAAATTATTCTGTATCTTGTCTGGATGAGAATGGGAAAGTCATTTGGGAATCTGCCAAATATTGCATGGAGAATACAAAAAAGAACTCAAAAGAAAATAGATTAATTTTTACCAAGACAGACATAAAGAGAAGAAGGAAATGAGGTATATGAATATACTAACTGGCTTGCACTCTCTCTCATTGCATCCTTGAAGACATGGACTTTCTGTTCCTACATTGAAAGAAGACAACGAAGACATGATAGAAAAGATCTTAGGATAAGCTAGACAAATGTTAACTGTTATATATCCTTCTGTTGTTATACTAGAGTTTAGGTCAAATGAAGCAAAATGAATTACGAACTTGGTGAAGTGAAACAAAATGAAATGAAGGGTGGCATGCTATCTGGTTGCAGGGTGCCTGTGCAGTTTAGCCAAACCACACATACAGTGCTGACATGATTCTCCTCTAACAGAAATTCAATGAGTCTTTCTGGAAGTGTGTTCACTGTACATGGTTTAGTTTTACCCTTTTAGACATTTTACACAACCAGAGACATTTTTATTATAGGCAAAAGGCTTCTTGCTCTCGCAAATGACAGGAACTCCAATCAATTTAAAAATTGACGTTAATAATTGTGGTATATAACTAATTTTCCTTATTTTCCTCTGTTGATACCAACTATCAATCTCAATCTAACTATGCATCTTGAAAGTGTGAGAGAATATTTAGAAAGGTACATGGAAATTCTGAATCAAACAGACATTTATTTGATGGCCCTCATGCAGGGGTTACTCTTTTCAAACTAATGGATTCAAACTAAAAAGATAGGAATTATTGCCTGGCTCATTGGTATCCTATGGCTCCAAATATTAGCTTGGCACAAAGAATGATAACATCAATGGATATGATGTGAAACACTCCCCCCACCCCTTTCAGATTCTATCATTGCCTAAATTACACACACACACACACACACCCTGATTTTTAATGACATTGCTTCAAACTTCCTCTGAGTATATGGGAAATGGAATAGAGTTGGCCTAGAATTCCAAGAAATTAAACCTGAGGTTTTAAACCATATTCATTCCCCAATGCTTTGCAACTTATTCAATTTCCAACAAAATTATCACTGTTCATGCTTCAAACTAAAAGAATTGAATTAGGAGGCAGGGAGAAATTTTGTTGGAAAAAATAACACAATTCTATGGGAACATTTCAGAAGAGCTCCATAGAGATGGAGTCCAAAGGTGCTATTCCCATGATCTGCTGGGTTACCTGGAAACAGATGTTACTGGTTTACTATGGTTATGGCTGAAACCAAGCAGGAGTGGAAGGATAGGAGTGAGGAAGTTCTCATATTCTTTCATCCGTGCCACCCTGCCAAAGTTCAAGGAGCAGAAGGGGACAGAGGGAGTCACTGTGAGTTTCCAATTTTTTTTTTGGTCCAGCTGCCAGTCTCATGTCAGCAGAGCTGGACCTTGGATGGCCCAGCAACACCTTTACACAGGTCTGTTTGGCAGAGGAAAGGAGTTTGTGTTGGGAGGAAGAGGACAGCCTTTTGCAGCTTTCAGTCACATGCTGTCCCCCTTTCCCTCATTTATCAGTAATTTCAATGGCAAAAGTAGAGAAAACTCCTCTTCCCAGCAAAAAAGACGTGAATTTTATGTGCAGCAGGCACCAGTGAGTGCCGTGTCGGCCAATGGCCAGGCTGGATCTAGGAATCCGTCTGCAATGGGCAAATGAAAGCTGCCCTTGGGTCAGACAGTGTCTGGTCTCAGTCCATACATATAGCAGCCTGTCCATGACTGCAAATGTCGCAATTAGTGGATTATGGATACGGTTATATGGAAATACTCATAGATAACTAACAACTTAGGAGCCATCAGCAGATACTAGAATGCTTGACTGTATTACATTTCTGGACCACTGAATTAGAATGTGGAATCACTGAATTGTAAAGGTTTACCTACTTTTTAAAAATAGCATTCTGAATCACAGGATATGGAAGAAAACTTCCTGTGTTATGTTGAGTTGTTTATAAAGTGTGCAAAATGAGAATTCAGGTGTTCTGGTTATTCTAGGCTCAATGACTCATCTTTGGTACACACAGTGCTTGTATTGTATTATGCACATACTGGTGTGAAGTTCAGAAAAGTTTCAGACTGTTCCCAGATTATCCATGTCCTCAAGTCAGAATCCAGCTAAGTGCCTGTTGTTAAACAGAGATGTAAACACAGAGGGAAATTCCTGAAGCTTCAAAGAACCCTGTGTGTGTGCCTATGCTTGCACCACTTTCCAAATAGCTTTACCCAAAGGCTCTATTTCTCATTGGAGGAGCCCTGGAAGTGTTATGTAGGATGAAACCTTAGGGAACTCACTATTTCTGAAGAATATGAATGATGCCTATGGAACTTGCTGGAGTTCTGAGCCTTATTTTAAAACAAAAGAGAGCACAAAGACCAAAGCACTGACACAAGGGTTCAGAAATACAGGCAATAAAATGAAGGAGGAAAAGCAATGAGGCATTTTGAAACTGAAATACTTAAAATTTCAGTTTGATAGAAGTATTTACACTAAAATACATAAACTATAAATTAAATGGGACCTCAAGTAGGGAATAGGTAAAGCTAAAGAAACACAGGTGAACGAGACAGCATCACTCAGTGGTGGTGACTACTGGCTCTACAGTCAGGGAGGCTTGGAGTTGTATCCTAGCTCTATTGGTCAGTAAGTGTGTAGTTTTAGGAATGTTACTTAAGACCTTTTAGTCCAATTTCTTCATTGTAATACAAGACAAACTAGTCCCTGAACCTCCCAAGGCATTCCATGATGTGATGTATATGCCTGTCATCACAAAAAGACTGCCACTACAAACTAAGTGCTCAGTCCAATGTTGATTTAAAAAATCTTGAAGTACTCAGATACTGCAGGAAATTGAACAGAAGAGGCGACTTCTTTGCTGGTGAGTAGTAGAAATATTAGGCATAAGAAATAGTACAGGAAAATGTCAAAACTACAGTGGCAGTATTATCTGAAAAAAATCAGTACATACGGTTTAACAGTGAGGTTATCATAGTAAACCCAAGAAAGATCACCGTACAAAAGTATAAATTATACTGGGACATGGTAATGCACGCCTTAATCCCTGCACTCTGGGAGGCTGAGGCAGGAGGAATGACAACTCGAGTCCAGCCTGGACTACTTAGTGACTTAACAAAACTTTCTAAAAATTAAAAAATAAAATTAAATCAATAGGTAGATAGATATATAGATGGAGCTGGAGATGTAGCTCAACACAAGGACTCTGTGTTCAAGTCCCAGTATCACCAAGAAGTGTAAATTATATTTACAAAAGGTAAAATTCCTCGTTGAGAGCTAAGAGTACTAATTAACATCTTGGCTTGGGTTTTACGTTTAAGGTACAGCAAACTGTACATTAAAGTTTCACAGGTTCGCTTGGCTCATTTTCTTACCTTTCTTGCACAGATATGGGTCATTTAATCATTGGTTAATATCCCACCAAAAGTATGTTAAGTGAAGAAAAGGTGAAAAGTCAAATAATCTTGATCTTCTTGGTTAGCATAATAGCTACTGTGGGAAAGAATTAAGAATTCTGGCAATGTCTTTATCAGAAAATTCAACCTTACATCAAAAACTTTCTTCCTTTTTTCCCTCCTGTACCAGGGATCAAACCCACAATCTCAAGCTTGCCAGGCAGGTGCTTGTGCCACTGAGCTATATCCCCAGCCCTAGAAATTTCTACCTTGGATTATAGAGCTCTCTGTAGATAGTGAACTTGCAACTGAGCTCTGCCCATGTACATATGCCAACTTGTTGGACTTAAATTTTGTGAATTATAAAGTATAAATATGTTAATGGAGATGCAAAGACGTGAGGAAGAAAAATGACATTTTAACTACCGCCAAAGCTAGGAAGAGAGAGTATAAAAATTCCTTTGTTTTATGAAAGAACCTGTTAGAAAATGAGAAGGCAAAGTACAGAAGGGCTGGTATATAGCGTCCAATGTTTTGGTTTGTCTGGGCATGCACGCAGGCATATGATATACTTTAAAGGAAATTTTCTTGCTTACATTAAATATTACATTTAAAAAAGAGAGCAATGTAAACATTCAACTAGTGGAATATTTGAGCCAGTTTTGTAAAACTGTCACATCAGTGTCTGGTTTGATGGAAGTGGCTGTACATCTTAGTGTTCTCAAGGGGCTCATTAGAAAGGCTTGATCCAATTTCATTCTCTGTGTGTTTTACTCTCAAAGAGTTATTCACAAGTGCACGAAAGGTCATAAAATGATGACATGAATAAGGTGTGACTGTGAAGTACAGGATATTTCCTTTGGGAAGCTAGGTCCTCTGAAAGTCTCGTTTGTAAAGACTTGATCAAAATTTTCTTTGAGCCAGTGTGTCTGATTGCAGCTTATCGATTCCATTCAGAAATCTGCAGGCAATGTATTCATGACAACTAAAAATGGAGTCACAAATACAGTTGCAGACATGTAGATAGGCTGAAACGTTACAAGTGATTTGTGATTTACTCCCCAAGACATCCGGGGCACGAACCCTCTGATCCACTCAGGTTTTGATCTGACTGTGGGCAGTGGGTGCCGGAACAGAATGAGCTCTATACTGAGCTCCCCAGTGGTGTTCTGTCATCACCCCCAAAGTTCGTGTTCAAGCACCACACTTGAGGCATGAAAAATTCCACTGAATCCCACATAATAATGCAGAAGGCTTAGGGTCTGGTGGGGTCGCATTACTAGCAGTTCAGGATGCATGTGGCCTGTGCACACACCTGATCTGGCATCTAGAACACATGAAGAACACTCTATAACTTGGCAGCAAAACCCAAATCTGTTAGAAAGTGAGAAAAAGACATCACTGAAAACAATACACTGACGGTGAGGGCATAGGAGAGGATTTTGATGTCATCAATCTCTTGGAAAATGAAAATTAAAAACACCATATCATTATCCATTAGAATGGCTGAAATGAAAATACTGACCATGTATGCTGGTGAGGACAGAGAAAATGCTCACTTGCACTTTGTGGGAATATTAAATTATACAACTGCTCTGAGAAACTGTTTCATAGCTTCTTAATGAATTACACATAACACTATTATAATACCCAAGAATTGTGTTCCTGGGCATTTACCCCAGAGAAGTGAACATTTATGCTTACACAAATTTGTACGGCTTTTTCTTTTTAAACAATTTTATTTATAAGAGTCCAAACCCAAAAACAAAGCAAATGACTTTCACTAGGGGAATATATACCATGGGCTCATGCTCAGCATTAAAAAGCAACAAAGTACTGATTGTCACTAATCCTGGGTAAATATTCCAAAGATTTAAGCTGAGTGAAAATTCCAAACATTTATGTACTATATTATTTAATTAGTACAGTCATGCAACTGACATTTATAAAAATGGAGAACACAGTTGTGTTCTCCACACCACTATGTGTAACTATAAAAGGGAGACACAGGGACCCTCATGATGATAGAAATATCCATATCTTCCCTGCATTATTGCCCCAAAGCTGTTGTGATACTATCCCCCAGATCTTTACATTGCTTAAGCCACTGCACATGTAAAAATACAATTAGTGTATATCAAAATAAAGGCATAATTGAAACCAAAAAAGAGCAGTAAAAGAGAACAAAGTGGAAAATCTCATGGTATCTGATTTCAGCATTTACCGTCACCCACAGTAATCAAGAGAACCAAATATGTATTCTTTTTGTGGTAAACATAAACACATAGAATTTATCATCTCAAATATTTTTAACTGTACATTTCAGTAACATAGTGAGTTCCTGACTTACAAATAAGTTATATTCCAGGAGGAATATAACTAAGTGGGATTCGTTTGTAAATCTGACAAAGTGAGTCTTATATACCTTGAAACAAATAGACAATGCAAAGCATAGAAAAATCAAGCATGGACACAAAGATACTGTAAATTATTTTTACTTTCACAGGTACCTTAAAATGGTAGCATAGTGCAGTACTTTCAGTATTGTTTCTATGGTTTGCCTTGGGCTTTGCAGTAGTCCCCTCTTGTCCTGATATCCAGGACGCTGACTGAGCACTGCCCCACTGTGCACATCACACTGTAGTGAGCACATAGAGGCACAACTGTGAAGTGTCCAGCAGACACCTAAGCTACTTCTGGAATTTGTTCACACCTACTGATGTTCGTAATGCAAGGTCTATTCATATCTGTGAAAGTTCACAGCTCTGAAGTTAGTCAATCGGGGGCATACTGTACTAAATATACTCATATTTTAAAAATCTACATAACTTTTTCACCTTACAAATTTGAAAAGCTATACTCATTCAACAAAGACTCCTCTTCTTTCCTTTTCCCTAGACTTAAGCTTCCACCATTATATTTTCTGTTTCTATAAACCTGACACATTATGTAACTAAAAATCAGTGGAATCATACTTTTTTTGTATCTGGTGTACTTTCCTTAACATAATGTCCTCAGGTTCACACATGTAGCATGCAATAGAATTTGCTTCCATTTTAGGTCTGGAATTCTAGGTATATAACATATTTTTATTTATATATTCATTTGCTGATAGAAATTTAAGAATCTGGCACCATGTTGGAACTTAGGGCGCCGAGCCAACCAGTAACCTGCCTGCCGCCCTGGTAAGTGACTGTGGTCTGGCAAGCCGCGGCCACCCCAGGGCGGGGAAACAAGAAGCAAGAGCATTTCCTGAGATCTGCGCCATGTTGGAACTTAGGGTGCCGAGCCAACCAGTAAGCAGCCTGCCGCCCTGGAGAGTGACTGTGGTCTGGCAAGCCATGGCCACCCCAGGGTGGGGAAACAAGAAGCAAGAGCGTTTCCTGAGATCTGCGCCATGTTGGAACTTAGGGCACTGAGCCAACCAGCAACCAGCCTGCTGCCTACCGGGGTGCAGGCTTAGAATCAAACATACCACAACCCCCACCCCACCCCACTCCCCGTTAACAATTGGGATCCAGGGATCTGGGTATCTCTTAGGAGGTGACCATATTTGGTACAGCAAGTCGGGGAGTTTCCTTCTACTATCTCTGAAGGCAGATATTTTTATCGCTGTTTTGCTTTTTCCTGAGTAATGGTGTTGCTCTCTTCAATACTCTGTGTTGATGTGTTCTATAATGTTGTGTATTTCTTTGATTTTGCTGTACCTAGTAGAAGAACAACTATTGTGAAGACAACAAGATATACAATGTTGCCTATTACTGTTGTCCTGGTGACCTGCTGTGATGTTCTGTGCCAATTTCACTATACTGTCTCAACTGGCTTTATTCCATCCTGTTTTTTTTTGTAACTGTTTGCAGCCTCACTGTGTGTTCACTTTGTATGCCTTAATTTTTTACATGAACAGCTATTTCTGGGAGGACAGTATGTGGTTTGTCAACTA
>PVJX010043199.1:0-13788 GCA_004027295.1 Dolichotis patagonum | reverse complement strand
TGTATTTCTTTGATTTTGCTGAACCTAGTAGAAGAACAACTATTGTGAAGACAACGAGGTATACAATGTTGCCTGTTACTGTTGTCCTGGTGACCTGCTGTGATGTTCTGTGCCAATTTCACTATACTGTCTCAATTGGCTTTATTCCATCCTTTTTTTTCTGTTTGCAGCCTCACTGTGTGTTCACTTTGTATGCCTTGATTTTGTAACATGAACAGCTATTTCTGGGAGGACAGTATGTGGTTTGTCAACTAGTGATTTATGGGGTTTTTTTTAGGTATTGTATTGTTTCTACCCATTTTTCTGTATTGCTTTTTTTTCTCTTTAAATAAAATTAAAAAAAGACAGACCATAATTTGTTCATAAAGCACTAACAGCATTATTAAGGGACACAGGGGAAAAACAAGTACTTTAGAACACTACAATATTACTTATTTATTGTTGGCTGCCTATTTGTCCGTCTTTCCCACTAGAATGTGAATGCTAGGATAATAGCTCTTATTATGGGCTTTTTCACAAAAAAAGAGAGAATTTGTACTTTAATAAAATGGAAAATTCAGAAGAAATTTATAGATTCCCTGATGTACACAACCACTCAAACTTAACCAAAAAGACATAAAAATCCTGAATGATCCAAAATCTTACATCAAGATTGAAGAAGTGATTAAAAACATTACCATGAATTAAAAGTCCACATCCCAGGTGGATTCATTTCCAAATTATACAGCAAGTTCTGGGAAGATCTAAAGTGAATAATTCTTAAAAATCTTTAAGGAAATTTATAAGAAAGAAGTATTTCCCTAAATGTTTCTGGAAGCTAGCATAACCCTGATACAGAAATCATAAAAATATTCATTAGAAAAGATAATTATAGACAAATCTCTTCAAGAAGCATAGATTTGAAAGTTCTCACCATAGTACTTGCAAACAAGATGCAACAAATCATCAAAAAGATCACACAGTATAACAACTAAGATTCATTCCATGAATGCAGTGATCAAAATACACAAATCAATAAAGGTAATGCATCACACAAACAAATGCAAGTAAAAAGTTCACATAATCATCTCAACTGACACAATAGGTCTTTGAAAAATATTCAACATTCATTCATGATATAAAAAACAAAACTAAAGTAAATAGGTATACTCATGAGAATGATACACTCATTGCTGGATTTGCCCACTGATAAATTCAGAAGAGCTCAATGCCCTATTAGAAAATGAAGCCTGGTTGGAGGGGGCAGGTTACTAGGGACTTGACCTAGAAAGGTGTATCTCCCTCCCCAGTCCTACCCTCATCTCTCTGCTTTCTGGCTTTTCTCTATTAGGCCCTTCCTGACTTGACCCCAACCAACTATGAACTAAAAACATGAGTCAAAATAAAACTTTTCCTTTAAATTTTGGGGGTCTGGTATTGTGACTCACTGAGGATAAAGTGACTAAGACAGTAGGCATTTGAGGATTCAAGCTCCATCTCATAAAAATAGCATCACCAAAGTCTCACTTGCTTGCTTTCTTTCATTTTCTATTATCTCAGTTTCTTCTGTTTCTGAACTACGTTCTTCCTCTTTACTTTCCCCATCCTCTCCCCCTCCTAGTCTACTTGTCTGCCACCAATACTATTTCATCGTCTTCCTTAATTATTAAAAAATGTGTGAAATTGTTACAAGTTTTAAACTAAAGGCTTTTGTAGATATTAAAATAAAAAAAGGAAAAGAAAATAGGTATACCTCAGCCCAGAACACATGGGAGGCTCCCAGAATGACTGAATTGCCTCAGATTATGGCTACAGGCCTACACCTCTGCCAGGAACACCTGGGACAAACCCAACATGACTGAGCTGTCTTGAACTGCGGCCAGGGGCCTGCACATCAGCTGGCACACCTGGGTCCACTTGGACTGCTACCATAGGCACAGCCTTCAGCCTGGAACACCTGTGATGCCTCTCACCACTGCTGTGGGCCCACTCCTTCAGGAACCCATCCACCTCCTGGAACTAGTGCTACCATTGAACTTTGGATCCAATCCCTTCTTTTAGAACTTTGGACTGCAGTGGATTATAATGCTGGTTGGATGGGAGAGGAGTTCAGGAACTCCTCACACTAAGTGAACTCTTCAGCAGGCCCCAGTCAGTGTGGTGAGTTTTCCCCTAAAATAGAGGTGTGCAGTGGGTAAAGAGGAGTGGAAATGAAACTCTCTCCAGCTAAAAGACCTTGGCAACCCTTGCAAGAAACTGAGTAATCCCCTCCTCCACAGAGAGAACATCAGAAAGATTGAGGAGAGCACCAATAAGGCCTCCCTCAAATAGGAGAAAATTAAAAGACCTTATGAGACCCCCACTGACACAGTAAGGCCTCAGCGACAAAAACACTATAGACAGGGAAATGCAGTGACCTGCAACAACCTGAAGACATAGCAACAGCAGGAACTAAAAGTTGACCTACATCAGTGCTTCTAGGCTAGTGAGCTCAGAAAGAATATAGCACTCACCAAACAAGCACAGAAGGAGGAATTTAGGTGATTGGTTCTCTTCATTGTGGTACCCAGCAATAACACAAACATCAATCACACAGTAAGACCCTAAGATTCAGTATGGACAGTTGAGAATGTTGGAACTAAAAGACCAAATATTTACTCAAAAAGGTGATAATGAGAAAACAAAAAGGCA
Organism: Dolichotis patagonum; assembly: GCA_004027295.1. NCBI lineage: Eukaryota > Metazoa > Chordata > Mammalia > Rodentia > Caviidae > Dolichotis > Dolichotis patagonum. The sequence continues at coordinate 11,118 of PVJX010043199.1, read as the reverse complement.
AAATGCAATCTCAAAAAATTAGTTCAACAAGAGCAAGTACAGGTGACATTGAAATAGGACATTTTAAAAGTCATACACCACAAATCTGTGAAAAGATGGAAAATGAAGTAAAGAAACAAATCAATGATGCTGAAGAGGAACTTAAATTAGAAATAATGTCTTACATGAAGACAGAAAAACAACCTTAGTAAAGGAGTTACTCAACATAGCTAGAGAAGTAATAGATTTTTTAAAATGCAGGAGCATTGGAAATTGATTGAAATTTTGAATGAACAATAAAGAAAACAACTAGAATCCTTGAAACAAATTCAAAGAGATATCTGAGAAACAAAAAATTCTATTGAAAGCTGGCAAAATTGTTTAAATGTTGCTGAGGATACAATTTCAAACCTTGAGGACAGGACCACAGATAGTGATCATGAAAGAGTAGAACTTATAAAAATAACAAAGAAGCTTGAAATGACAATCAAACAGCTTCAAGACGATGCCAAGAGAAAAAATATGAGACTAATATGCATGAGTGAGGATGCAGGTCTTAATGCAAATGCCATAACTAAACTATTCACAGAAGTAATAGCAGAAAATTTCCCAAACATGGGGGAAAAACTGATATGCAAATAAGTGAGGCATACAGAATTTCTAACAGTCACAAGCAAACATAAATCTACACCCAGACATACAGTAATTCAGATCCCAGACATACAGCATAAAAACAGAGTACTAAAAGCTGTTAGAGAAAAGACACAGGTCACCTATAAAGGAAAGCATATGAGAATCATGGCAGACTTTTCAGCACAAACCTTCAAGTTAAGACAAGCTTGGAGTGAAGTATTTCAAGCTCTGAAAGAAAACAATTTTCAACCCAGACTGATGTACCCAGAAAAACTGTCTTTCAAATTTAATGGAGAAATAAGATACTTCCATGAAAAAGAACTGAAGAAATTCATGTCCGCCAAATGAGTCCTAGAAAGAGTACTGAAAGACATGCTGGATAGAGATAAAAACGACCACAATCACCAGAAGAACAACAGAAAAAAAACACAAGGCTGGACAAGAAATCAAACAAGGGAGAAAAAAAGAAACCAACAATAGGAACACAACATGGCAAAGTCAAGCCACTACGTGTCAGTGACATACATATATAGGCTCATTTCACCTAACAAAAGAAACACCTTAACAGAATGTATCAACAAACAGGATCTGACAGTATGCCATGTACAGGAAACATATGTGACTAAAAAAGAAAATCATAGATTAAAAGTCAAAGGATGGCCAGAGGCGGGCGAAAGAAGGCCTCTGCTGCCTGGGACTGGCTCTGCTGGGCCCACCCTTCCTCCAAGCACAAGGAGGAGGCCATCAGCAGACCCGAGCTGCCTGGGACTGCCGCTAATAGGTCCGCACTACATCCAGGAACACTGAAGAAGCTTGCTGCAGCCCTGAGCTGACTGTGACTGCCACTGCAGGGCTCGCCCTTTGCCAGAAGGGAGCATCACAGAGGCCCAAGGCAGAAGGCATGAGCTGCCTGTGACCTTAGTTGCTGGGCCCACTCTTCCTCCAGAAACATCAGAACCCTGGACTGCAATGGTCTACCATGCTGGCTCGATGAAAGACTCAGGAACTCCTCACCCAAACAGAAGAACTCATCAGGCTCCAGTCAGTGTGGTGTTTGCCACCTAAAATAGAGGTCTGCAGTGGGTAAATAGGAGAAGAAGTCAAACTCCCTCCAAGTGTAAGACCTTGGCTAACCTGGCAAGAGAGTGGTTAACCCCCTGCCTGACACAGAGACCATCAGACAGGTTGAGGAGTGTGCTAATAACACCCCCCAAATTTCATGGAAATTAAAAGAACTTATGAGACCCACAGTGACACAGTAGGGCTTCAGCTGACACAAACACTATAGCCAGGGAGACCTGGTAACCTGCAACAACCTGAAGATATAAGAACAGCAGGAATTAAGAGTTCCCCTACATCAATACTTCTGGGCTAGATAGCCAAGAAAGAATATAGGACTCACCCAACAGGCATGGTAAGAGGAATTCAGGAGACTGGATCTCCTCTTCATTATGGTACCCAGCAATTTGACAAAAATCAACCACACAGTAGTACCCTGAAACACACAGTACAGAAAGTTGTGACTGTTGGGATAGAAAGAGCAGAAATTTCCCAGATGGTTAGAATGACTAAATGAAAAGGCAAAATGCAATCCCAAGCATCTAGTCCATCAAGGGCAAGTGCAGGCGATAATGAAATAGAGAACACTTAAAGTCATACACCAGAAATCTCTGAAGATATCCAATGAAGTAAAGAAACAAATCCATGAGGCTATGGAGCAAATTAAATTAGAAATAATGTCTTATGTAAAGAAAAAATTAACAACCTTAGTAAATGAGTTGCTCAACATAGCTAGAAAAAAATAGATAAGAAAATAAAGGAGCATGGGAAATGGATTTAAACTTTGAAAGAACAAGGCAGAAAACAGGCAGAATCCAGTAAACAAATACAAACAGATATGCAAGAAACAAAAAGTTGTATTGAAAGCCAACAAAACTGTTTAAATGAAGCTGAGGACAGAATTTTGGACCTTGAGGACATGATCACAGATAGTGATCTTCAAAGAATACAACTTATAAAAACAACAAATAAGCATGAAGTGACAATCCAGCAGCTACAAAATCATTCCAGGAGAAACAAAGTTAGATTAATAGGCATCAGTGAGGAGACAGGAGATAATGCAAAGGATATAGCTAAGCTGCTCACAGCAGTAGTGGCAGAAAATTTCCCAAACATGGGGGAAAAACCTCATATACAAATAACTGAGTCATATAGAATGCCAAGCAGTAATAACCAACAAAAACCTACACCCAGACATACAGTATTTAAGATTGCAGACATACAGCATAAAACCAGAATACTAAAAGCTGTTGGAGAAAAGGCACAACTCATCTATCAAGGAAAGCCTATTAAAATTACAACAGACTTCTCGACAAAAATCTTCAGGTTAAGATGAGCTAGGAGTGAAGTATTTCAAGCCCTAAAACAAAACAACTTTCAACCCAGACTGATGTACCCAGAAAAACTGTCTTTCAAGTTTAGTGGAGAAGAAAGATACTTCCAAGACAAAGAACAACTGAAGAAATTCATATACACCAACCCAACCTTAGAGAGAATGTTGAAGGACATCCTAGGTAGAGGTAAAAATAACCACAATCTCCAGAAAAACACTGAAAGAAATCACAAGGCTGGACAAGAAACTAAACCAGGGAGAAAAGCAGGAAACTAACAACAGTAACACAACATGGCAAAGTCAAGCCAGTACATATCAGAGATATCCATAAATGTAAATGGGCTCAATTCACATATCAAAAGAAACAGGTTGACAGAATGGGTCAAGAAACAGGATCTCACAATATGCTGTATACAAGAAATGCATCTGACTCAAAAAGAAACTCAGATTAAAAGTCAAAGGATGGAAAAAAGTATTCCATGAAACAGGAAACCAGAAAAAAGCAGGGGTAACCATTCTATTTGCAGACGTGAACTTCAAACCTAAAATGATTAAGAGACTAAAAAGGTCACTACAAACTCATAAGTGGAAAAATTCATGAGGATGAACTAAAAAATATAAATATATATGCAACAAACACAGGAGCAACCGACTATATAAGACAGATACTAAAGGACATGAAAAACCTGATACACAAGAACACAGTTATGACAATGGACCTTAAGAGCATATCTTCCCAAAGAGATAGATCAACTAGACAAAAAGTGAGCAAAGAAGTGATAGAACTGAATCATACTTGCAAGGAACTGGACTTGGTAGATGTTTACAGAGTGTTCCACTGAAGCACAACTGAATACACATTCTTCTCAGCTGCACACGGGACATTTTCCAAAGTAAACCATATATTATCCCATAAAACATTCTTTAGTAAATGCAAGGGTATTGAAATTATCCCGTGCATACTATCTGACCATAGTGCAATGATATTGGAAATTATTGGCAAAGGAAATTGCAAAACCTGCATTCATACATGGAAATTAAACAACAATCTTTTAAACAACCAGTGGGCTACAGATGAAAGAAAGGAAGAAATAAAGCAATACCTACAATTTAATAAAAATATGGAAACAACCTATTGTAATCTGTGGGATGCAATGAAAGCGGTTTTAAGAGGGAAATGTATAGCAATAAATAGTCATATCAATAAAATAGAAGGAGCAGAAATAAACAACCTAATTCTTCATCTCAAGCTACTAGAAAAAGAAGAGCAAGTTAAACCCAAAGCTCATAGAAGAGAGGAAATAGTAAAGATTAGAGCAGAAATCCATGCAATTGAAACAAAAAACATACAAAAATTAATGAATTAAAAACCTGTTTTTTTCAGAGAATAAACAAAATTGACAAACCTCTAGCTAACCTTTTAAAGAAAAAGAAAGAAAAATCACAAATTCATGCAATAAGGACCAAAAAGGAAGAAATTATGACAGATCTCAAGGAAATTCAAAAGATCAAGAACACCTACTTTAAGAATCTCGACTCACATAGAGAGGAAAACACAGAGAAAATGGACATATTTCTAGAAACATATGAACTATCAAAACTCAACCAAGAAGATATAACAATTTGGAACAACCCAATATCAGCTATTGAAACTGAAAATGTAATAAAAAATTTTACCAACAAAGAAAAGTCCACATCCTGAAGGATTCATGGCTGAATTCTACAAGAAATTTAGAAAAGATTTGATGCCAATACTCAAACTCTTCAATGAAATTGAAAAGAAAGCAATCTTCCCTAAATCAACCTGGAAGAAAGCATAACTCTCATAGCAAAATGATAGAAAGACGCAACCAAAAAGGAGAACTGTAGGCCAATCTCACTGATGAACATTGCTGCAAAGATTTTCAATAAAATACTGGCAAATAGAATTTAGAAAATCATCAATAAGATTATATATCATGACCAAGTGGGGTTCATTGTAGGAATGCAGATATGTTTTAACATATGCAAATAAATAAATGTGATACACTATATGAACAGACCCCCCAAAAAACCAATGGTCATCTCAATAGATGCAGAAAAAGCTTTCAATAAGGTCCAACACGTGTTCATGGTATAAACCATTCAGAAAATCGCAATACATGGTGTCTACCTCAACCTTATAAAGGCCTTCTATGACAAACCAAAAGCCAACATTATACTAAATGGACAAAAACTAAAAGCATTCACTTTAAAATCAGGAACAAGACAAGGATGTCCACTATCACCACTCCTTTTCAATATAGTTCTAGAAACACTAGCCAGGGCAATCAGACAAGAGAGAGAAATAAAAGGAATAAAGAAAGGAAAGGAAGAAGTTAATTTCTTACACTGTATACTGTACACTGTATAGAAGATTGAAAAAACTCCATTAAAAGAGGTAATCAACAAATTCAGCAGTGCAACTGGCTACAGAGTAAATGGTCAAAAATCAGTAGCATTCCTGTACACAAACAAAAAACTCACTGAGAGAGAAATTATGGAAATACCTCCCCTTCACAATAACATATAAAAAATGAAATACTTAGGAATCAATGTAATCAAGAATGTAAAAGACCTATCTGCTAAAAATTATACTACACTAAAAAAGGAGATTGAAGAGCATATTATAAAATGGAAGGATGTTCCTTGCTCTTGGCTAGGAAAACCAACATTGTGAAAATGTCCAGACTCCTAAAACTGCTATACAGATTTAACACAATCCCAATCAAAATACCATTAACATACCTCACAGATCTAGAGAAAAAACTCCTGAAATTCATTTAAATCCAGAAGAAACCTAGAATAGCAAAGGCAATTCTGGGCAATAAAGAAAAGGCAGGAGGCGTCTCAATTCCTGACTTGAAATTGTACTACAAAGCCACAGTGATAAAATCAGCATGACACTGGCAAAGAAATAGACCTGAGGATCAATGGAACAGATTGGAAGATGCAAGTATAGGTAGAAAGACACTCAGCCAACTTATATTCGACAAAGGGGCTAAGCATGTTCACTGAATGCATAGCCTCTTTAATATATGGTGTTGGAAAAATTGGCTATCCACATGCAGAAGCCTGAAACTAGATCCATGTCTATCACCATGCCCAAAACTAAAGTCTAAGTGGATCCAAGACCTAAACATTAAAACAGAAACACTAAATCTACTGAAAGATATGGTAGGTAGAAATCTTTGAGATATAGGGGTAGGCAGAATATTGATGAAAAAATGCAAACTACACGGGAAATATTTCAGTGAATTAACAACTGGGATCTCATATTACTAAAAGGTTTCTGTACTTCAAAAGAAAACACCAGCAGAATGAAAAGAAAACCCGCAGAATGGGAAAGAATTTAGCCAGCAACCCCTCAGAAAAAGGACTTATATCAATAACATATAAAGAGTTGAAAAACATCAAGCCCCCAAATTCAAAGACCCTCTCCAAAAATGGGCATCTGAGATGAACACACAGTTCTCAGATGCAGATATACAAATGGCAAGTAAATGCATGAAGAAATGTTCACCATCACTGGTCATTCGAGAAATGCAAATTAAAACAACATTGAGATTTCATCTCACTCCGGAAAGAATAGCTGCCATCAAGAAATCAACTAATGACAAATGTTGGCGAGGCTACGGAAAAAATGAACCCAGTTCTTCTGTTGGTCTGAGTACAGACTGGTGTGATCACTATGGAAACCAGTGTGGATAATTCTCAGAAGACTAGGACTGGAAGTTCCATTCAACCTAGCTATTCCCCTCCTAGGTATTTTCCCAGAAAAACTGAAAAGTTCTTATCACGGTGATATATGTCCACCCTTGTTCATAGCAGCACAATTTGTAATAGCTAAATTTTGCAAATAATCAAAATGCCCATCAAGCACAGAATGGATGAAAAAGATGTGGTATTTTTCTGCAATGGAGTATTACTCAGCTCTGAAGACTGATGATCTTGAGGCCTTCATAGGGAAATGGAGACAACTTGAGACTATCGTCATTAGTGAAATAAATAAGAATCATATTTATAAATATAGCATTGTGTCTCTGGTGTGAAAAGTAAAAAGAAATGTAGGAGTCATAAAACCCAAAATGTATAATTGCTACTGTAAAACAGAGAGGAAAAGAAAGTGCTCTAAAGGATATTATTGCATGTATGTTTAAGTGGGTAAAATGAATGGCAATATTACATTTGTTACATCATGGAGCAGAGCTGTTGACAGTCTCATTATTTGAATATGTACTTTGTATGTTTTAACTTTCTAACTGGAAAAACTATTTCCAAGATGACAGTATGTAAGTTATCAAGTAATGATTTCTTAGTATTTTTTGTTCTTTTCTTTTTTTTCTTGGAATTTTGTATTGTTGCAACTTTTTTTCTATTTTATTTTGTTTTGTTTTTAAATAAAATTTTAAAAAATTGTTAGAGCAGAAATTAACACAATTAAAATTAATTAAATACAAAGAATTAATGAATCAAAAAACTTTTTTGAGAGAATAAAGAAAATTGATAAACCTCTGGCTAACCTCATGAAGAAAATGAAAGAAAAAATACAAACCCAGGCAATAAGGACTGAAAATAAGGAAATTTCTACAGATCTCATGGAAATTCAAATTATCATAAACACCTACATTGAAAATCTCTACTAACATGGGGTGGAAAACAGGGAGGAAATGGAGAGATTTCTAGGAACATATGAAGTACCAAAGCTCAATCAAGAAGAGATAACAATTTTGAATAACCCAATATCAGCTGCTGAAACTGAAAATGTGAATAAAAACTTAGCAAAACAGAAAAGCCCAGGTCCTGATGGATTCACGGATGAATTCTACAAGAAATTTAGAAAAGATTAAATGCCAATACTCCTTAAACTATTCAATGGAATTGAAAGAGAAATAGTCCTTCCTAACTCATTCATAGAGGCAACAATTACTCTGAAACCAAAACCAGAGGAAGACCCAGCCAAAAAAGAGAATTATAGTCCAATCTCACAAATGAACATTGATTCAAAGATTCTCAATAAAGTTTTGGCAAGTAGAATGCAGCAAATCTTCAAAAATATTATATAACATTATCAAGTAAGATTTATTCTGGGAATGCAAGAATGGTTCAACACACACAAATCAAAAAATGTAATGCACCACATCAATAGATTGAAAAATAAAAATCACATGATCATCTCAATAGATGCAGAAAAAGCTTTTGACAATGTCCAAAAATCATTCATAATAAGACTACTCTACAGAAACTCAGAATAGATGGTATGCACCCCAATCTCATAAAGGCCATCTATGACAAACCAATGGCCAGCAGTTTACAAAATGGACAAAAAATTGAAGCCTTCACTCTAAATTAAGGAACAAGACAATGATATCCACTATCACTGCTCCTATTCAGTATAGTTCTTCAAATATTAGCCAGAACAATTACACAAGATAGAGAAATAAAAGGAATTAAAATAATAAAAGAAGAAATTAAATTATCATCATTTGCAGATGACATGTTCCTTTACGTACATAAAATACCCCCAAAACTCCATTAAAAGACTACTAAATGTAATAAACAAATTCAGCAGTGTAGCTGGATACAATGTTAACACTGAAAAATCAATAGGATTCCTGTACACAAAGAAAAACTGACTGAGAGAGAAATTATGGAAATATCGTCTTTTAAAATAACATCTAAATAAATGAAATACCTAAGAATCAACCTAACCAAGAATGTAAAAGACTTATATGCTGAAAATCATACTACCCAAAAAAGGAGACTGAAGAGGATATTAGAGAATGGAAGGATATTCCTTTGTCTTGTTTAGGAAGAACCAACATTGTGGACATGGCCATACCTCTAAAACTGTTATAGAGATTCAATATAATCTAACTCAAAATACCATTAACATATATTACACATCTATAGAAACTATTCCTAAAATTAATCTGGAAAAAGAAGAAACCTAGAATAGCAAAGGGCATTCTGGGCAACAAAGACAAGACAGGAGGCTTCTCATTTCCTGACTTGAAACTATACTACAAAGCCACCATAATAAAATCAGCATGGTAATGGAAAAGAACTAAACTTGAGAATCAGTAGAACAGATTAGAAGATGCAACCACTACTACAAAGACACTCAGCAACCTTATATTTGACACAGTGGCTAAATATGTTCACTGGAAAAAAGATAGCTTCTTTAATAAATGATGTCAGAAAAAAATAGCTTTCCACATGCCAAAGAGTAAAAATAGCCCCATTCCTCCGACCATACACTGAAGTAAAGCTAAAATGGATCAAGGATCTAAATAGTAACACAGAAACACTAAATCTACTGGAGCACATGGTAGGTAAAAATCTTGGAGACACAGGGGTAGGGACAGAATTCATGAATAAAATAAAACCTCATGGGAAATACTTCAAAGAATCAACAACTGGGATCTTGTATTACTAAAAGTTTTTTGCACTTCAAAGAAATCACCAAAAAATTGAAGCAAAAACCCACCAAATGGGAAAGAATTTTAGTCAACAGTCCCTGAGACAAAGGTTTTATATTCAGAACATATAAAGAACTGAAAAACATTAAGACCCCAAATTCAAATACCCTCTCCAAAAATGAGCATCTGTGATGAACACACATTTTTCAGATGAAGATATACAAATGGAAAATAAATATATGAAGAAATGTTCACCATCACTGGCCATTCAAGAAATGCAAATTAAAACAGCATTGAGATTTCACCTCACGCCGGAAAGAATGGCCACCATCAAGAAAAAAACTGATATCAAATGTTGGTGAGGATGCGGTTAAAAAGGAACATTTCTCCACTGTTGGTGGGAGTGCAGGTTGGTGCAGCCACTGTGGAAATCTGTATGGAGATTCCTCAAAATATTAGGATTGGAAGTTCAACTCAATCCAGCTCTTCCCCTCCTGGGTATTTTCCAGAAAAATTGAAAAGCTCATGTCACAGCAATATATGTACACCCATGTTCATAGCAGCACAGTTTGTTACAGCTAAATCTTGGAAACAACCAAAATGTGCATCAACCACAGAATGGATGAAAAAAATGTGGTATTTTTATTCAATGAAATGCTATTCAGCTACAAAAATAATGATCTTGAGGCCTTTATAGGTAGATGGAGGCAAACTGAGAATGTCCTCATTAGTGAAATAAACAAGACTCATATTAGTAAATATCACATTGTCTCTCTAGTGTAAAAAATAGTAAGAACTGACAGAATAATGGGATCCAAAAAGTATAATAGATATTTCAAAAGTGAAAAGGAAGGAAAAGGGAAGAAAAGTGATCTAAAGGATATAACGTTATGTATAGTGTGTTAGATAGATGAGCGTATTGCTAATTTTCTGTTATATCATTGAACAGAAAAGTTTGCACTGTCAATGTTTGAGTGTCTAGTCATTTTTCATGCTTTGATTTTGTAACTTTAGCAACTATTGTTAAGATGACAATATGTAATGTATCAACTAGCAATTTTATGATGTTATTTTTATTGAATACTGTATTCTCTTTTTCTTGTTTTTTCTATATTGTGTTTTTAAATTTTATTTTCTTTATTTCTTTAAATAAAAATTTTAAAAATTAAAAAAGAAAATAAGTATAGAAGGACCTTATCTCCATCTAATAAAAGCCATTTGTACAAAGCAATGATCAACATCATACTAAACAGAAGCTGAAAATTTTCCCTTGAAAGCAGAAAAAAATACAGTGATACCTTCTAAAACCACTCCTGTTGAATATAATTCTCAAAACATTATTCAGAGTACTAAGGCAAAAGGAAAAAATAAAAGCAATACATATAAGAGAGGAAAAGTTTAAATTAAAATTATTGGCAGATGATATGTTCCTTTACTTACAAACCCCCAAAACTTTCACCAAATATTTGCTAAAATTAGTAAGTGAATGCAGTAGCATAGCATAATACAAACTCAGCACAAAAATTGATAACATTCCTATACCTTCATAATAAATTCAATGACAAAAAGAAATTGGCATGACAATAACATCATTAAAATTAATATTTTAGAAATTCACCTAAGCAAAGAAGGGAAAGATCTCTAAAATGAAACAATAGTACTTGGATCAAAAAT
>PVJX010043198.1:0-13789 GCA_004027295.1 Dolichotis patagonum | reverse complement strand
CTAGACTTGAGGACATGGTCAGCTATCCCAAAAATAAGAGGACATATTATGGTAATCATCCCTAATTTTCCTATCAACTTAATCTGAAGCCCTTTATAACTTATACTGTCTTATTATGACTGATCTTATTGGAATCTGGTTTGTTAGATTGCTACTTTGTATTGACTGATTTTATTTAAATCTGTTGTGATGGATAGCACCAAGTCTAAGAGTATAGGCAACTACACTGAAGATGAAAAGATTCATTAAGATACCCACTCTGGTTTGATTATTACTTGCTTTTGAAGTCTTATAATGTCTCTAATGCTTCGTTTTTATTAATGTTGTTATATACTGCTGAGACACCATGGTAACCGTTGTAGATCACCTTGTATTGCAGTTTTATGTGACTTTTCTGCCTCATGCTTTTTTAGGAATTTTGTTTTATCTTGCTTTGTTTTGTTTTTCCTGCTAATACAGAAATGATAGATATATATGTAGAGACTCATGCATGTGTAGAGCTTATAAACAGTTTATGAGAACCAACTATATAACACATGTTGAAATAAACAACTACTTTGAAGAAAAAGAGACACTACAATACCCAGTGCTGACTCGATAATGTCATGATGTGAAGTCCAGCAAAACTATCACTTTTTGTTCAAAGTGATCTTAGCTTGCTTTGCCTTGTTTAAGTTCAACACACATTAAGGTATGGACAGCTGTTTTGAGGAGAATAAGAGACACTATGACAGCCATTCTTGGCTTCCCTGATGTCTGGTCTTGAAGACCTGTAATGCCCTCCTCGTCCTGCTCAGATCAATTCCATACTAGGTTGTTTCATGTGAATTCCCTATATGTGACAATATGGACAACTATTTGGAAGAAAGCAAGAGTCAATATGATAGAGAGTGAATATCTCCGATTGTCTAGTTTTGAAATTTATGTCTTACATTGCTTTCTTAGGATCCGCTTTGCTCTGTTTTGTTGTGTTTAATTTTACCTTTTTGATACAATTGCATGTTTATTTGAGTGGGTAAGATGGATGGCCATATTGCTGTTTTTGTCAGATCGTGGAGCAGAACTGTTAACAGTCTCACTGTTTGAATGTCTACTTTACATCTTTTAACTTTGTAATTTGAACAACTATTTCCAAGAAGTCAGTATGTAATTTGTCAAGTAATAATTTCTTAGGTCTTATTGTTGTTGTACTTTTCCTTTTTTCTTGGAATACTGTATTGTTGCTACCCTTTATTCTGTTTTGTTTTGTTTTTTTCTCTTTAAATAAAATTATAAAAAAAGAAACACTGACCAACCCTTTTTAGGTACAGCTGCTTTAGTAAATAAGAGGAAAAAATAGCATAATGGTTTAAATAGCAAATAATATATATGTGTGTGTGTGTGTGTGTGTGTGTCTTTTCGAGACAGGGTTTCACTATGCAGTTCCAGGCTGGCCTTGAACTTACTTTGTAGCCCAGGCTGGCCTCGAACTCACAGTGATCCTCCTGCCTCAACCTCCTGAGTGCTGGGATGATAGGCATGCACTACCGCACCCAGCAAGAATAATATTTTTAAAAATAAAAAGCCCTACAGCAGTCCTTTCACTGTCAGGAATGGCAAGGCAGTCTGGCTGCCACAGCCACGGATGTGCAGAGAGGTCTGGTTTGGAGAGACCACCCGTGATCGAGTCGCTGAACTTTCTCCTCTAATGCAGGACGAGTGGACGAGTGGACGGAGCAAGGGCTTTAGAGCCCCACAGGCCCAGGCTGGAATCCTGCCTCTGCCTGGTCGTGGGATGTTTTCAGATGCAAACAGCTCTCCTTCCCCCACCCCCCGCAGGCCTCCCCCTGGTTTAAAGAACAAACCCTGGCACTGCCTGTCCCTCCAGCATCGCTTGTCGCTCTGCCAGAGGAGGCTGCTTTGCCAATTACCTCTCTGAGAACACTTTCCAAACGCTGGGGAGGGACAACGTGGGGGGAAAACTAGGATTACGGTGTCTGTGCTCCCTTACGCCAATAAACGCTGAAATAACAGGTTTACCTCTTCCTGAGTTGTGTCTGCATTTAGGTTTCAGAGTAGAAGCTCCCGTCATTTGGTATCAGTTAGGGATCCGGCCGCTGAAATGAAGACCCGGCACACCCTCGGCCTAAAACAGAGGCCTTTTTCCCTCGCATCTGACTGAGGACACAGCAGCGGACGGAGCCGCACCCCTGCTGTCTCCTTGCTCCGCATCCCTTGGCTGCAACCCTGGTTTTTATGGTCCGTCGGGATCCACCACACCACAACCCACACAGCAAGCTCCAGGAAGAGACAGGAAATGAAACTCCTCTCTTTAAGGGCAGAAATCACGTACCTTGTTCCCACTCACATCTCTTTACTCAGATCACCAAATTGCCTCACCTAACTGTGAGGTGTTGGAGAGCACAGAGGCTGAGGACATGTGCAGGGCTGTGACGTGGTCCGGGCACGACTGAACTGAGAATGAGGAGACATCAGGGGGCCACAGCTGAGGCCCTCTGGAGACCTTCTGGACAGTTTTCCTTAATTAGCGTCGTCTGTTGCTCTGAGGGGTCCTTGAACCCCTCCCAAGATCCTGCCCAGGTTTCCTCCATTGTCCACTCAACTCCTTGCTTGTTCTGGTTAAATACGGGCTGCCCAGCGTCAGTCGGCTGCCGGCCAGCAGAGTTAGGAGCTCTGCCGAGGATCTCACTCCTGCAGCCCTAAGACCTGCTGCGTGTCTCATTCCTTTGAGCCTTCACCATGTACCCATTTGGAGGACTGGGGGACTAGGCACAGACCCCAACAGTAAGGGAACTGGGAAAGCCTTTTACTGGGAAATACAGTCATAGACCAAGCTAAGACGGCTATTGTGAGAGAGAAGTGAAAAAGGTGGGACATCACAGTCGCCTACACAGATCCTTCCCCTACACGACACGTTCTGCACCTCACCCTCCCACCCAGACTCCAGCAGGTCAAGTTTCCGTTCCTCGTACCTCCCCATACCCACCCTGCTACCTCACAGCCTGGCAGTGCCCTCGTATTTCCTGCCTGTTGGCTTGGGTTTGGCCACATGACATGCTTTGGGCATCATTAGTGGATGTGCTATAGCCAAAGCCTTTAAAGACACTGCCTTCACCTGAGGAGCTGCTGCCCTCTAGCTTGGGCCTCAGAATGAACTCACAGCTGTGAGGCAAAACAGAGACACCCAGCCAGGCTCACTGGGATCGGCCAACCTGCAGGCCTGTGAAGACACATGTCAGTGTTATACACACAGTCTGCTGGGACCTGGGAGCTGTTTGTTACACAGCATCATCAGGGAAAAAGCTAACTGATGCTCCCCTTGGGCTCCAACCCAGCTGCTATCTGGTTATTTTTGTCTCTACAGATCCCTCCTCCATCCTTCTCACTATGCTCTGGCCTTGGGGAGGCAGATCTCTATGGGTGAGGTTGGTGTTTGGCTCCCAGGTGTGTTGGACATGAGAAGTCCTGGTAAGGAAGGAGAGAGTGAAGTCGGAATACTTATTTCCCTGGCTTCCTCCCTGAAGCTCACCAGAGATATAGGTTATATCCCTCACCAAAGGCCACGGCTCCTGTCAGGTGACCCAGCTGTCTCTCTGGGCCACGGTAGCAACTTCCTCTTGTCGACAATGCTCACGGCCACCAGCAGCCCAAGCCCCTGCACTACCCTTGTCTACCCGGTACCCTGCCTACATCTCTGCCAAATGTCCCTTTCATACAGTGTCCCCATCTCCTTCAAAGTGGACCCTGACCAATCCACACGGCCTCCACCCACCTCTGAAGGGCATTTTATCCCCGTCTCCACTCTGCCACCAGGTGTCCCCTCCTCCTCTTCCTCCTCCTGTGGCCAAACACAGGTCCCTTTCCAGGCACACTTCGCATCCTCCCTCTTCCAGGACACTTCTTCTATGGTCTCTGGTGCCCAGCAGGTATCCCCCAAGATGCATCACCTGCACCCCAACATCAAGGCTTTGCTCCACGCCAAAACGCAGTAGTCTGCAGCCTGCACTGTGGGAGCCCCAGGGCCCTGGGAGAGGACCACAGAGGTTGCGAGAAGGCTGACAGGGTGGGTGGCATTCTCCCGCCTAGAAAGATTACATATTCCTATTGGATATGTGGTTTCATTTAAAGCCTGTTTTCAAAAAAGTTCAAACATTTTAATATACTAGTCCTCAGCTATTTGTGTTTATAAACTTTATCGACTCAAGATGAATTTAAGTATCTCCCAAATCAAGAAGCTTATGTTCCACCTTTGTTATGGGGCAAGCGACAGGGGCCCTGTTGACTTAACGATAGCAATGCATGGACGGATGGATGGATGGACGGATGGACGATGGACGGGCAGGCTTTGGTTCTCACTGCAAACAGTTTCTTCACAGGTTCTACCCCTCCTCATGATCTACAAAAACACATCTTTGCTCCTCTGCAAACCCTACTGCAAGTGTCTCCCAGCCCTTCGACCAAGCCCCCAAAGGCCCACTAAAGGGGGCTGGAGGTCAGCAAGGATGTGGGGTGGGCTCTGAAGCCACCAGCCACACCACAAGCCTCCTGGTCCCACTCCCCGAGAGCTGGGAGGAGCAGAAGGAACGGCACAGACGTCCGACACCTTGGGAAACCACTCAAACACACAGAAAGCAGGAATCCTCAGTCAACCTGCAAGTAGATCTCGAAAGATCTCTAATTTCCATCTCTCCCCAAATTTCCATCTCTAACCTTTCACTGTGATGCTCACAGTGCAAAGAAATTTTTTTTCTCATTTTATATGCAGTTACCACCTTGGGTAGTACAGCACTCACACTCCCTGGTATCTGATGGTGACAATAACATTTCTAAATACCTATTCGAGGCACCTCTGTTTGGGCAGTACATGTGAAAAGACACTGCTTTTTCCTCCAAGTGTAAAATTTGGGGTTCATTTTAGAAAACAATTTGGATTTCAGATCCCATAGGATGTTGCATAAAGCCAGGGGTTACAGCACACACCTGTAATCCCGGCACTTTGGGAGGATGAGGCAGGAGGATTGCCAGTTCAAGGCCAGCGTAGCCAACTTACTGAGACCTTGTCTCAAGAAAGTTAAAAAAAAAAAAAAACTGAGACTGTAGCTTAGTGCTAAGCCTCTTGGTTCAGTCCTCAGGATAGAAATAAAGAAGAAAGAGAAAGGGGCCAGGCAGGGTGCTGCAGGCCTTAATCCCAGCACACGGGAGCTGAGGCAGGAGGATGGTCACGAGTTCGAGGCCAGCCTGGGTTACAAGGTCAGTCTGAACTGCATAGCCAGACCCTGTCTCAAAAAAACAGGCTGGGGGCTTAGCTCAGTGGTGTAAGCACTTGCCTGGCAAGCATAAGGTTGTGAGTTCAATCCCTGGTACCAACAACAACAACAAGAAAGTATAAAGTAAGGAAGGGAGGCTGGACAAACGAAAGAGATTAACTGAAGCTCTGCAGAGAGGTAACAATTTTAAGCAAAACTTAACTTATTTTAACTTTGTATCTATAGCTTCAATGGGTGAAGGATACAGAGAGTTCTGAGTCAACAGGTATGAGGGAAAAATTAATCCGGGACCCTACTGTTTCTTCATTAGAAAAGGATGGATGGATGGATGGATGGACAGACAGATGGACTAGGGAGACAGAGACAGCCAAGGGAACAGCTGTGGCTTTTCCACCTGGAATCCATTGGGGTGAGTCTTCTGCCATGGAGGAACACAGCCCTGTGCCCCCTCAGCCTTCCTGCTCACCTGGGCCCGAGTTCGGCCCGCGGCAGGTTAGGAGGAGTTGGCTGCGCTGCGCACACGCTGAGGGGCGAAAGTCACCTGCTTACCATCCTTTCAGCTCTGTAGCTGTGATGTTTGGAAATGAGAGAGCCCTGGAAATTACCTTTTCCTGTTTTCAGTTTCCATTACAGGCCGCAAGATCCCACGTGCTGTTTCCCAGAGTCTACACTAAGAACCGGCATTGTCTTAGTTATTTCTCCTCCTGGTTGGGCAAAATACCTGACACCCAAAGTTAAGGGGGAAAGGTTTACTTAGCTCACAGTTTGCAGAGGTTTTAAGTCTGTAATTGGATGGCTCCAAGGCAGGGTGGCAAATGGCAGAGGGTAGCCATTCAGGGTAGTGGAGGACACCAAAAGCAATGGGAGAGGGGTGGGAAAGCACCTCTGTCTGTGCCTCACGATGCATGCAGGCTGCCTGTCCTGGGGGTGGTGGTGCACTCACACCCTGAATCCCAGCCAGCACTGGACCGTGAATCAGTCACAGACTCGGGATTCACCCATCTCCAAAACAGCCTAAGACTTCAGGAGGCTTTGCAGGGACATCTAGACACGAACTGCAACAGGCACATTGGTCAACCAGCCCAGACATCTGGGATCACTACTTTCCTCCTCCTGATTCCTCCTCTACTGCTGGCTCACTGCTGGGCCAGGGAGACCACACCCAGAGAGTCCAGGAACCCAGTGCATCCTCTAAATGCAGACTCCTCTCCCGCAGGGCACGCTGGGCCCAGGGGGCTGGACCCACCCTGGGAGGTGCTCAGCCCTGGGGACACACAGGTGTGCTCCACCGGGCAGCAGCAGAACATCTGGAAGACGCCTGGTGTGGAATCCCCACAGGTCCAGCCCCCAACTGTCTGAGAAACGCTCTCCCAGGAGGGATTCTTTTGTTATGCCTCAGTAAGAAAATGCTGCTTCTCATAAATAAAAGCAAGAATCCTCAAGATCAGCACTGGACAGGTCACACCCAGGCCTCCCTGCCTCATGTGTCCCAGGGCCCTCCGGCCTCCTCACAGGTGGGAGGGGAGTCCCACTCCTGACAGGTCACACCCAGGCCTCCCTGCCTCATGTGTCCCCAGGGCCCTCAGGCCTCGTCACAGGTGGGAGGGGAGTCCCGCTCCTGACAGGTCACACCCAGGCCTCCCTGCCTCATGTGTCCCAGGGCCCTCCGGCCTCCTCACAGGTGGGAGGGGAGTCTTGATCCTGACGTCTCAGCAAAGCACAGACCCAACCCCTCCTTTAGTCCTGAAGCGCAGCAGAGCAAACATGACCAGGGCTGAAGGCAGCTTTCTGCAGGGCCTCTGTGCTGAATATCTGGGTCCCACCTAATCTCTCGCGAGGACACAGTCATGCAGATGAGGGCCCATTCATATGCCCTCACTTTTTTTTCTTTTTTACCATAATGCCTCCTGTTATCCTTAAAATAGCTGCCCCATATCATAAGACATAATGAAGTCAAGCAAGGCAGAACAGAACAAAGCCAATCAAAATAAAACAGTGGACATGATACAGAACTTCAAAACAAGGTAATAGGAAATCAACAGTGGCTACCATAATGTATCTTGTTACCTTCAAAACAGTTGCTCATGCCATAGAATCTAACAAAACAAAACAGAATAAAACCAAACCAAACAATGAAAATGATACAAGACTTCAAAACAAGGTCCTAGGAAATTAACAGTGGCTACCACCTTCCCTTTTTAGCCATTTCCTTCCCTTTCACCTTCACAATTGTACATTTGGATTCCACTAACTCTTTCAGGTTTTTTTCTCCTCTTTAATTTTAAAGGGAATAAAACAGCAATGAAATGAATAGACACTGTGATAAGACAGTAGAAAATGTACCGTAGTTACTATATTACATATTGTTGTCCTCTAAATAAATGCCTGGATTTAGGCTTGCAAAGTCAGACAACACAGCACCTCCAAATCGGCTGGTTGCTCACAGGGTGGGGGCTTTCCTTCCTTGTTCTCCCCAATTTGTGCTCTGAATGGCTCACAGGCAGGGGCTTTGCTTCCATCTTGGCTCTCCCCAATCCGTCACATGCTCCTTCACTACCTTTTAAAAGCCCTTCCCATTTCAAATAAAGCCACAATTGTAGGTGCTAGGTTTAAAACTTTGACATGGGTACAGCAGGTGTGGTGGCACACACCTGTAATCCCAGCACTTGTGAGGCTGAAGCAGGAGGATTGCTGTGAATTCAAGGACAGCCTGGGCTACAAAGTGAGCTCAAGGCCAGCCTGAACTGCATAGTGAGACCCTGTCTCAAAACGCAAACAAACAAAAAAAAAAACCATTGATTACTTCAAGTATTGTTACAATAACACACAGTATGTTTTGTGTGTGTGCCAGGAATCAAACTCACGACCTTGTGCTTACCAGGCAGGTGCTGTGCCGCTGAGCTGCACGCCTGGCCACACTGGGTGATCGATAAGGGAGGGAAGTTTACACTGGCCCACGATTCTGGGGGATCGGTATCTCAGTGCATGGTGCTGGCAGCTGGTAAGGGCCTTGTGCTGCTTCGTAACACAGCAGAAAAGCTACGGGGCACGCAGGCATAGTGCAAGAGGCAGAACACCGGGGGAGGGCTTGCTTTACACAGCCAGGTCAGCAGTAACACATCTGGTCCCTCTGAGTGACCTAACCGCCTTCTGAAGGTCTCACCTCCTGAAACCACCACAGTGATGATCCAATTTCAACAGGAGTTTCAGGGAAAACAGACCACAGTTAAATCATAGCGACATGCAAAGCTTGTTCTGCCTCCCTCACCTGTCTTCTTCAGATCTATTTCATATCCTTTTTCCTAAGACTAACTTGTCTCCACCTTCCCAGAAAAGCAAACTTCAGACAGTGGAACCTGGTCACCCTTACAAATTCTCTCTCAAATGCTATATCCTCTGTGTAGATACCATTTAGAAATACTCCCCTTTTTTGGGTAATTTTTGTTTTAAAGACATAAAACCAAACAAAATAAAACAGAATAAAGCCAATCAAAACAAACCAGTGTAAGTGACACAGGACTTCAAAACAAAACAAGAAATCAACAATGGCTACCATAATGCCTCTTGCTGTCTTCAAAATACCTGCCCATAACTTCTGACACAGTAAAACTCAAACAGAAGAGAATAGAACTGATAAAAACAAAACAATAAACACTGTAAAGGACTTCAAAACAAGATAATAGTAAATCCAAAATAGCCACCATAATATATCTTGTTGTCTTTGAAATAGCTGCCCATGCCATCGGATATAATCAAATCAAACAAAACAAAACAGAATAAAACCCAACCCAACAAAACAATGAAAATGATACAGGACTTCAAAACAAGATAACAGGGAATTAACAATGGCCACCACCTTCAGAAGGAGATCCCCATAGATGCTACATTGCACATTGTTATTCTCTGAATAGATGATCAGATTAACACTACACTACAAGTATTAAGTTGTATTTTACCTCAATAGTTATCACTGCAGCGTGTGTTTCTCCAGATCAGCCCATCACTGATGGTGGGAGGTGGTACCTTGGCTCTTGTCTCCCAGCCTGCGGGCCAGAAGGGGCTGGCAGCTGGTTCTCCCCACAGCAGCCCGCACAGGTACCAACACCCAGGGTTCTTGTTGGCTTCTTATTCTCCTCTCTAGAAATAACTTTTAAAACTCTCTTTTGCCAGGTATGAATCACCTCCGTATGTGCCTACCCTGGCCCTCGCTAGGCAATACACATCACCAAGGCCAGAGGTGGAATGTTCCCATTTACGTATCTGTTGCCACCTGCCTAGCACAGTGCATTGCACATAGAAGACATAGATCAGTGAATAGGAACTAAAATGAACTAAGACAAACAGAACCCTAAACAGATGCACATATAATCTGATCCTAGGTTTTGTGCTGAGAAGAAATGAACCAAGCAGCCAGGGGCTGATCACAGGGGAGAGGCGCATGAGCCATTCTCAGTGGAGCTGATGGGAGCGTCTGTGCAAGCTGCCACCTTTTGTGAGGTGACTGACGCAGCACACGCTCTGCTTTTTCCCTCCCCGGCCTCAGCTCCTTCCACAGAGACCCTAAGATCAGCTGATATTCAGGTGAGCCTAGCGGTGACAGGGGACACAGCCACTGAGATCTCTGCTGAAGTGCTGGACCTTGGAAACTTGCCTGTCACAGGGTACTTAAAAGGCAGTTCCAAAAATAACAAGGATAAAATCTGTCCTCCAAGACAAAGCTGTGGCCAGCCCTTCCGGGGTAAGACAGCAAAGACTGAGTTCTCAGCACTGCTTGCATAGCTAGGGAGGGCTTGCCGCCTATGCCACTTATTTCAAAAAGTTTTGGAAAAGCTAGGGTTCAAAGTAAGTATTTCCTGGATGAAAACTGTTAGCTTCTCTCCAGAGTCATCTCCCTTTCATCTCTGGTTCCCCTCTCCTGTGGGTGCACCTTCCTGCAGGGATGTTAGGGTACCCTCAGGTCCCCACTCGAAGCCCTTTCCCCACTCACGTCATTCCCTCTTTTTCACTATTTCCTTCAAACTGGTACTTCCCACTCGCCAGGGAGCTCCTGTAAAGGTCAGGTGCTGGGTGTCCACCCTAAGGACCCCTTGCCACTGAACACCTGGGAGGAAGTGTGCACGGGCCACCCCACCCACTGGGCACTCTTCACAATGGGCAACACCCCAGGGACGACCTGGCTGCAGGCACAAGACCTCGGAGCCTTGTGCTTGTGGGAAGAAATCTCTCGTGGTGGGCTTCCTTGAGCCCTTTCCTTCAAGCAAAAGTCTGGAACGGTCTATCCTTAATCTCACCTTAAGTGCTTCATAGTATCAGTTTCTAGAGAGAGGAAAAAAAAGAACACACAGAAGGAAAGCAGCTTTCCACATGCTGATGGCAGGGGGAAGAAATCCTGAGATTTGAGCCTCACAGACAAGTGTCATATCCATCATGACCACAGTGCTACGGCAAACAGAAACAACAAATGACACCCAGGATTTGGAGGCAGATTTATCTTATGTCGAGGGGCACTGATTGGAATCACCCCCAAAATATCGGGGTCTTGATGGTCCAGGGCTTTTATATGACGCTCAAGCAGGAGGTACAAAGGTGAGGTGGGACAGCCTGAAGGTTCTTCTGATTAGCTCGCATGGTGAGATCATCAGTTGCAAGGCTAGATTAATGATTTTGAAGCTTGGTACAATCAATCAGACGTCCTGAATGTTTGGTGATACACTCATGGTGACAGGAGTCAAGGAAATAATTACAGAGCCATGAAGGAGTTACAGAGCTAGGCAGCTTCAAAAGAACAAACTTCTTTTTAAAGAACAGTTTTCCTGGTATAGTTATTCCCTTTCAGTACAGCAGCAGCCTGTGCCCGCAAAATTCACATGGTGAATCTAGCCCCCAAGGTGATGGTATTAGGGGCTTTTGAGAGGTGGCTAGGACATGGGGTGCAGCCCTCATGAGTCAGGTTGGTACCCTGGTAAGAAGAGACACAAGAAAGCTAACCCCCGCCACACACACACACGCGCGCGTGCGCACTTCTCACCCCTATCCCACTTCCTGGGTGAGGACACAGCAAGCTGGTGCCATCTACGAACCAAGAACTGGACAGGAGATACTCAATCTGCCAGCCTCACGACCTTAGGTTGTCACCCACAAGAAAGTGAGAGAGATATTTTTGTTGCTGCTGGTATTTTGTTATAGAAGCCCAAGAAATCCAAAAGGGAAAGAAAGTCCTGGCCACGTGAACCTCAGTTTAGCCTCACAGAGCCCCAAGGAGAAGGAGCCTATGAGCCTGGAACAAGAAGAGTGAGGAGTGTGGGGTCATCGGAACAAGACCAGAAGTCATGAGGACTCCAAGAGACAAACATTTCAGCAGAACACAGCACAGGCAGACTAAGTGACGGCTGAACAACGCTCTATCCAGGATTCTATGCAAGCCCAGTGTCCAGAAGCTCAGTCCACAGCCCCCAGGGACAAAATGGCAAAACTCTTGAAGATGCAGCTGCAGGCAAGGACTTTCCAAACAGAACCTGAATTACACAAGAGGGAACATCAAGAATCAACAGATGGGATCATGCCAAATAAAAAGCTTCTGCCTCACAGCAAAGAAAACAACCAACAGAGCAAAGTGACAATTTATAGAATGGGAAAAAATTGCTAGCTGCTCCTTGGACAGAGAACTAATAGCCAGAATACATAAAGAACTCGGAAAAAAATTAGACGCTCCAAAATAAAAGACTCAGTCAAACAATGGGCCACTGAAATGGAAGAAGTGTAAAGGGCCAAAAATATATAAAAAATGTTTTTCAACATCTCTAGTCATTTAAGAAATGCAAATTAAAACACTGACATTCAGTCTTGCTCCAGAAAGAATGCTCTCATCAAGAAATCAAATGATAACAAATGCTGGTGAGGCTGTAGAGGGTGGGGGAGGAGCCCTTCTCCATTGTTAGTGGAATGTAAACTAGTACAGTCATCATGGAGATCAGTATGGAGAATCATTAAAAAACTACAAATAGAAATTCCATTCAACTTAGTTCTTCTCCTTCTAGGTATCCTCCCGAAAGAATTAACCACTGCATATTGTATGATTTTTTTGACAGGTGCTCGCTGTGTAGTTCAGGCTGGCCTCAAACTTGCAGCAGGCTTCCTACTTCAGCCTCCCAAGGGCTGAGACTACGGACGTGCACCACCACCATGCCTGAACAGACCACGTATTATAATGATACATGCATACACATATTTATAGCAGCACAATTTATAACGGCTAAATCTTGGTAGCCCCCTATATGTCCATCAACAAATTAATAAAATGTGGTATTTGTATACAATGGAGTATTACTCTGCCATTAAGAAATATAAATTTGAGTCATTTGTAGAAAATGGATGCACCTTGAGACCATAATATTAAGTAAATCAGACATACAAACTTAAATATCCCATTGCTTCTTTTATATGAAAAGCCCAAAATATAAATAAAAAGAGCAAGATAAAAAATAGATAATAGCGAAGGAGAGAGACCCTGGCGCCTCGGGACCTGCACTGTGCGGTTGACTCGGGGTGCCAGGAGAACAAGGAACTCCTCCCCTCTCTGGGGGGCGCCTGTGATCCTGCCTGTGTGTGGGCTGAGAATCAGACATCTCATGTCATCCTGTCCCCCCCCCCTTAGCAAGTGAGAGCCAGTGAACTACACATCTTGTTAAAAGATTGGCTATGTTATTTAATATGAGCTCCCTGTATGCAAAGATGAGGACAACCATTTGGAAGAAAACAAGAGACAATATGACAGATAGTGAAGATCTCTGGTTGTCTAGCTTTGAAATTTATGCTTTCTTATGTCCCATTCTGTTCTGTTGTGTTTAACTTTACTCCCTTTAAAATAAAATTTAAAAAATAGATAATAGGAGAAAGGGAGACATATTTTTCAAAGGGAAGGGGATGAAATGATGGAGGGAGGGAAGGGAGTAGAGGGGAAGGGAATTTAAAAAGAAAATTAAGATGTGTTGCATACACATACCAACTCTCCATAAAGAATGTAATCAATTAGGGGTAGGAAGAGAATTCATGAACAAGAACCAAAGTACACGGGAAGTACTTGCCAGAATCAATAACTGGGACCACATCTTATTAAAGAGTTTCTGCATGTCAAAAGAGATTTCCAGCGGAGTGAAAAGAAAACCCACAAATTGGGAAAAAATCTTCATGGACAGCGCCTCAGACAAAGGACTTTTGTCTAAAACTTATAAAGAATTAAAAAAAATCAGACCCTCGAAATTCAAAGACCCAATCCAAAAATGGGCATTGAAATGAATACACAGTTCTCAGATGAAGAAATACAAA
Source organism: Dolichotis patagonum (assembly GCA_004027295.1). NCBI lineage: Eukaryota > Metazoa > Chordata > Mammalia > Rodentia > Caviidae > Dolichotis > Dolichotis patagonum. Next base: position 197 of record PVJX010043198.1, on the reverse strand, counting down.
TGGCAAATAAATACATGAAAAAATGTTCATCATCATTAGTCATGAGAGAAATGCAAATTAAAACCACACTGAGATTCCATCTCACTCCAGAAAGAATGGCCAAGATAGAAAACACTAACAACAACAAGTGTTGGAGAGGCTGTGGGGAAAAAGGAACTCTTCTGCACTGTTGGTGGGAGTGTAGACTGGTGCAACCA
>PVJX010043197.1:0-13791 GCA_004027295.1 Dolichotis patagonum | reverse complement strand
AGAGAGAGGGATGGAGAAGGAGAAGGAAGGGAAGGGAAGGGAAGAAAGGGAAGAAAGGGAAGGGGGTGATGGATATCAGCGGGCTGACATAACCCAAGAGTTCCAGATCAATCTGGACAACACAAAATGACCTAATCTTAATAAATAAGTAAATAGTTAAAAATAAAATTTTAAAAAGGATACATCTAATGATTGCCTCAGGCATATCTGAACTCTGAGAGACTGGTGCATCCCAGTGGCAGTTCTCCGTCACCACAGACGCCAGTCATCAGGTGTGGATTTTCCAGCCCCTGTAATTCTCATTGGCAGGCTCCAAATGTGTTAAAGGCAGTGCCCTGGCCATAGTTTGTTAAATGGCTTTCAAATCCAGATGTCTTAGCAGCATTCCATTCAAATCTAGTGACTATCATCTTGACTAGAGGACTCAAAACACTCACATGGGGTATATGCTTTCAGTACCCACGTGTCTAGCAGCTGTCAGGTCTCCTTTGTCTCATAGGTACTGCCAAGTTTAAATATTTTTGCTTGACTGTTGACTTGGGATATTGTTTGGCTTTTAGCATGTTCAGCCTACCACATCCCAATGTTTGTCTCCATTATGGCAAGTACTTTTTGGCCAGCCAAACTGGGCTGTTACTTGTCATGGGATACTTCATAGCATGTGATACTTTTTCAGTTGCAAGTTCTGAGTTAGCCAAGTAATGTTTTAGGGCATGCTCGTATAGTGGAGTCTGAGACAGGAGAGTTCTTTTGCTTTACTTTTCTTTCTTTCTTTTTTTCTTCTTCTCCTTCTTCTTCTTTTGTCTTTTGTGAGATAGGATCTCACTACACAGTTCAGGCTGGCTTTGTGGCCCAGGCTGGTCTCCAATTTGCAATGATTCTCCTGCCTCAGCCTCCCCAGGGCTGGGATTACAGGTGTGAGCCACCACGCCCAGCAGCAGGAGGGTTCTTGAGCCCAGGAACTCAAGGCCAGTTTGAGCAATGTGGAGTACCCTCAGATCAAAACAAAGTAATATCCTGCTGTTTTCAATATGCAATTGTGCCTTTTTAAAATAACATACAAGGGCTTGGGGAGCTTGCAGAACAGGTGGAAGGGGATATTCCCCACTCTCAGAGCTTGCACTCTCAGCTGTGAGGAGACCTTCTGGTGGTATTCTGAGTCACAAGCAGCCAAAATGGCAGTGCTTACAATTTGTTCAGTGGTGAGAACCACAGCCACTGGCACTCAAAATGGCCCACATTTCCCCACTCATAAGTAGATAACAAGCAGATAAATACCATGTGTCACTGTTTATCCCAAAAGTTCTCCAGCTTATCAGTTCACACTCTTTCCTTTAGCCAGGTGTGGTGGTCCATGCCTACAATCCTAGAATTTGGGAGGTTTAGGGAGGAGGATTACTGCAAATTTGAGACCAGCCTGGGCTGCTCAGTGTTTTCAAGGCCAGTTTCTTTTTTTTTTTTTTTTGGTACTGGGGATCAAACTCATGACCTCGCGCTTGCCAGGCAGGCGCTTAAGCCACTGAGCTACGTCCCCGGTCATCAAGGCCAGTTTCAAGTATTTTGTGACACCCTGTCTCTCAAAAACAATAAAAAAATTTTTTCCTCTGTGGAAGTTTTATCATGTGACTCCAATATCTAAGAGCCTTGGAAAAATCTGAATTTCTTTTCCTTTTATTTTGACAGGAGTACAGAGCCATTGACCTCCAATGGGTAACTAGAGACCTTGGTTCCTTTGCTAGCTGCACTATTTAGGCCGACAGATTTAGATCTGCCACATCCCCACCATACAAACACAGCAGCCTGCCTGTAGGAGACTTCCTGACCTTCCTTCATATCTACCTTTAGACACTGAGTCTCTGTCTGTGAAGGCCCACTGTTATAGTCAGGGTTTGAAATGACAGGATACACAATTTATAGGAGTGCTTTATAATATTCATCCAAAGAGCCAAATGCAGAAAGTGAGTTCAAGTCCAGCTTGAACTGCATAATGAAACCGTGTCTCAAGAAAGAAGAAAGAAAGAAAAGAAGCAAGCTACCAGGCATGAATAGAGCCTTAACTGCTTGCTTCCCATTTTCACTGAAGCTGAGGGACCTGGAAAGTTCACTCGCCCTGAGTGACATACCTCAGTGGATTAGTCAGTTTTTCATTATGGTGACAGTGTCTGAGAATATCAACTTAGAGGAGGAAATATTATTTCTACTCAGTTTCAGAGGCTTCCTCTCATTGCCCATTACTTGAGGGCCTGTGGTGAGGCTGAAGAACATGATGGAGGGAAGCTGCTCCCTTTATAGAAGCCAGGAAACTGGAGGTGGGGAGGAGGATCCATCAAGGGCAAGATGCACCCTTGAAAGGCAGGCTCTCGGTGACCTAATTCTACCAGTGGGCCCCACCTCCTGATAGCCTATCAGCCATGGACTCCTCGGCGGTCTCATTCATCAGTGAGGTCAGCACCCTCATGATCCAGCCACCTCTTGAGGCCTCACCTCTGAACACGGTTGCACTGGGGACCAAACCCTCAGCACAGGGGTCTTTGGAGGTCCTCCATCGTTCAACCGTCACACTCTGGAGTCATGCAACTCACTGTGCACAGCTTTGAAAGACATCTTGTTTCCAGGGAAGAGTGGAGAAAGCCTGGACCAAAGACCTACAAATAGAAAGAGAGAGAAAAAAAAGAAAGAAAAAAATCATGTCTTAGGGAAATGCAAATCAAAAACCACAGTACCCACTGTAGGTGAGGATGTGCGGCAATGGGAACTGTCTTTAGTGGGGCACAGTGGCCCAGGCCTGTAATCTCAGCTACTCAGCAGGGGAATTGCAAGATTGAGGCCAGTCTCCTAGTGAAACCCTGTTTCACAATTTAAAATGTTTAAAAAAAAAAAAAAAGGCTAGTGGTGTAGCCCCGCAGTAGAGGTTGCGTAGCCTGCCTGAGGCCCTGGCTTTAATCTTCCATGCTGGAAGAGAGGAAGACGGAGAGAGAGAGAGTTATTTCTCTTTTTTTTTTTTTTTTTTTTTTTTGGTACCGCGGAGAGTTATTTCTTACCAAACTAAATCTACTCTTCCCATGTGATTTGGCAATCCAAATGAGTTGAAACTTACATTCATATAATGCACATGGATACAAATAGATGTTTTATCCTTAATTGTTAAGATCTAAAGGCAGTGCCAGGGATTTAGCTCAGTGGCTTAAGCACCTGCCTGGCAATCACCGAGGTTGTGTTCGATCCCCGGTACCAAAAAAAAATTAAAAAAAAAAAAAAGATCTAAAAGCAATCAGGATACCCTGTGTGTGTGTGTGTGTGTGTGTGTGTGTGTGTGTGATGGTAACTCAACATAGACCTTCTGGACAACCCATTTGGAACTCCTCCTGTCTCTCTGGAGCTATTCCTCGTCCCTATTCCTATTCCCCAATGAATTTTCCTACTCTTAAAAAGATGTACCTACTTCCCTTTTGAATTCTAGACATGAGTATCTGGATAACTAAGTTAGGGTAAGAGTTGGATAAAGGGTGGATAAATAGGCTGTAGTTTATCCAGACAAGGCGATAGTGTCCCATCTTTGCATGTACATTCTAATTACATTATGATTTCTACTTTGAACCCGTTGGGTTTTAGAAATTTCTTCTTTTGCTGGGCGTGGTGGTGCACACCTGTAATCTCAGCACTTGGGAGGCTGAGACAGGAGGATTGCTGTGAATTTGAGGCCAGCTTTGGCTACATAGTGAAGTTCAAGGTCAGGCTGAGTTATATAATGAGACCCTGTCTCCAAAAAAAATATTCTTCTTTGATTTTTTTTTTTTCCTGGTACCGGGGATTGAACTCATAACCTCGTGCTTGCTGGGCAGGCACTTAGGCCACTGAGCTAAATCCCCAGCCCCCAACAATTCTTCTTTTCCAATCCTTTGAATGTATTCTAGTTATCTGTTACTGGTTTCTAGATTAATTATATTGTGGTCAGAGAATTTGTTCTGTTTGAGTTGATTCCTTTTAAATTTGTCAAGACTTTTTGTATTGTCCAGTGTATGTCAATTTCTGAGTATTGCTTTATGCTTTTTTTGTTTTGCTTTACTGTGGTGCTGAAGATCAAACCCAGGCCCTCACACATGCTAGGCAGGGGTTCTGTCATTGAGCCACAACCTCCAGCTCCTCTTTATGCCTGGAAAGATTGAGTACTATATTATCAGTTGCCATGTTTTCTGTGTGTCCTTTGGTCATAATTATTAACCATCCTATTCAAATCTTTTGTATCCTTTTTGATTCATGTCACTCACTATAACTATGGATTTGTCTACATACTTTATTATTCTGTCACTTGCTGCATTATGTATTGGAACTACTTATTCATTTACTCAACAAAGATTTATTGAGTGCTTTCTATGTGCCAGACACTGTTCTAGCTGTTAGGGGATATAGTAGTGAATGAAATACAAAAAGTCTTGCAGTAATTGGGAGAGCTGGGGACTATAAACAAGATAAATAATTGCACTCAATTTTAAAATTGTCACCTTTCTCAAAAATGAGAGCTTTCAATATTATTAAGTGATTTCTATCTTTAATATTTTAAGTGTAAACCCTAATTTATGTGATGTCAATATTGCTATGACAGCTCATATTAAGTCACCATTGTTTTAAAATATTTTGTAATCCTTTTCTTTTCAACTTTGTGTATTTCTGTCTTTTGTTTAAAATGTTTTTAATTGACACATAGTAATTGTACATATTTATAGAGTACAGTTTGACATTACAGTCTGTATATACTGTACAATGATCAGGTCAGAATAATTGGCATACCTATTATCTCAAACATCATTTCTTTGTGCTGAGAACATTCAAAATCCTCTCTGCTAGCTAATTTGAAATAATTCTTTCTTGTCAGGCATAGTTACCCTACTGTGCTATTGAACATTGGAAGTTCTTTTTATCAGCTGCGCCCTGTACCATTAACTATTCTGTATCAAGCCCCACCCCCTCCACATCCTTACCAGGCTCTGGTAACCACTAGCGCATTCTCTACTTTTATTAAATCACCTTTTTCTAACTTCCACATTTAAGTGAGAATATGTAGTATTCGTCTTTTTGTGTTTGGCTTATTCCACTTAAGGTAATTTCCTCCATTCCATTCATTTTGCTGCAAATGATAGAATTTCATTCTGTTTTGTGCCTTCCATAGTGGCACACGCCTGTAATTCCACCACTTGGGAGACTGAGGCTGGAGGAGCGCTGAGAATTCAAGGCCAGCGTGGGCTACAAAGTGAGTTCAAGGCCAGCCTAAACTGCATAGTGAGACCCTGTCTCAAAAAGACAAAGTGAGGGCCGGGGATTTAGCTTAGTGGCTTAAGCGCCTGCCTGGCAAGCTCGAGGTTGTGAGTTCGATCCCCGGTACCAAAGAAAAAAAAAAAAAGACAAAGTGAGTACAAGGTCACCCTAAACTGCATAGTGAAATGTTGACTCAAAAAGACAAGAATTTCATTCTTTTTTCGGTTTAAATCATACACCATATTTTCTTCATTCATTTGCTCATGGACACCCAGCTTGATTCCATATCTTGGCTAGGTGAACAGTGCTGCAATAAACATGTGAGTACAGATATCTCTTCAGTTCCTTTGGATATATACTCAGTGGTGGCATTCTTGGATCAGATTCTATCCTAGTTTTTAAGGAACCCCTTACTGTTTTCCACATGGCTGTACTAGTTTACATTTCCATCAACGATGTATGAGAGGTTTCTCTCCACATCCTCACCGGCATTCTGTTGCTGCTATTGTTTTGTTTTTGTAGTGCAGAGAACCAACCCAGGGCCTTGTGCACATTAGGTATGTACTCTACCACAGAGCTACCAACCTAGCCCAGCAGTTATGATGATGATGATGATGATGATATTTGTTAATAGTCATCTAAATGTTGGGAGAGGATACTTCATTTTGATTTTGGTTTTGATTTGCTTTTCCCTGGTGATTAGTAATGCTGAGAATTTTTTCACATACTTTTTAGCCATTTATATGTCTTTTGAGATGTATATTCAGATCATTTGCCCATTTTAAAAATTGGATGATGGCGATTTTTTTGCTTGAGTTGAGTGCCTTATATACTTTGCAAATTAATCCCTTATTGGATGAGTAATTTGAAAATATTTTCTCCCATTCTGTAGGTTCTCTCTTCATTCTTTTGATTATTTCCAAATCATTGGACTTAAATACATGGGTTTGTTCCTGGGTTCTTTATTCTGTTCAATTGGTCTATGAGTCTGTTAATGCCAGTACCGTAATATTTAGGCTACTATTACTTTGCAGTTTTTTGTTTGTTCTTTGTTTTTTGCGACAGGGTTTCATTATGCAGTTTAGGTTGGCTTGAGCTCACTGTGTTTCCCAGGCTGGTCTCAAACTCACAGTGACCCTCCTGCCTCAGCCTCCCGAGTGCTGGGATTACAGGTGTATCCCACCACACCTGGCCATTTTGTAGTAATTTGAAGCCAAATATCCTAAGGTCTATTTTTTGAGGGATTTTTATCATCAAAAGATGTTGAATTTTATTTTTTCTGTGACTATTGGGATGGTCATATGGTTTTTGTTCTTCATTCTGTTGATAGGATATATTGTGTATTGATTTATATATGTTGAACCATGCTTTCATCCCTGGGTTAAATTCCATTTGATCATGATGTTTAACTACTTTTATGTGCTATCTGATTTGATTTGCTAGAATTTTGATGAGAACATCTGTATCTGTGTTCATCTGGGACATTGATGTATTTTTACATTTTTGTTATGTCCTTATCTAGTTTTGGCATCAGAGTAATAATGGCCTTGTAAGATGGATTGGAAGAGTTCCCTCCCTTTGAATTCTTTGGAATAATTTGAGAAGAATTGACAATAATTCTTCTTCAAAAGTTTGGTAAAATTCAACATTTAGGCTGGGTATTGTCTTTTTTGGGAAGCTTTATTCCAAAGTTAATCTTGTTACTGATCTGTTCAGATTTTTTATGTTCTTGTGGTTCAATTTTGGTAATTATGTGTGTCCAGAGCATTGTCCACTTTAGGTTTTCCAATTTGTTGGTATTTAGTTTTTCTTTTTTTCTTTTTTTTTTTTTTGGTACCGGGGATTGAACTCATGACCTCATGCTTGCCAGGCAGGCGCTTAAGCCACTGAGCTAAATCCCCGGCCCGGTATTTAGTTTTTCATAATAGCCCCTAATGATCTTTTGCATTTCTTTGGTATTAGTTGTAGTGCCTCCTCTTTCATCTCTGATTTTATTTAGTTTGGTCTTCTCTCTCTCTCTCTCTCTCTCTCTCTTTTCTTTGTTAGCTTAACTAAAGCGTTGTTGATCTTGTTTCCTTGCTCTTTTGGAATTTTTTAGTTTCTGTTTTGTTTGTTTATGCTCTAGATTTTTTTTCCTTTTACTAATTTGGAGTTTGGATTTTTTTCTAATTCCTTGAGTTATACCATTAGGTTAGTTATTTGAAACTTTTCTTTAGATGCAAATATATATGCTGTAAAATTCTCTCTTCTCTGTCTCTGTCTCTCTGTCTCTCTCTGTCTCTCTGTCTCTGTCTCTCTCTTTTCTTTTTTTGAGACAAGGTCTTGCTATGTGGTGCAAGCCTGTCTTGAATTCACTGTGTAACCTAGGCTGGCCTTGAACTCACCATGATCCTCCTATCTCAGCCTCCCAAGTGCCAGAATTATAGACAGGCATGTGCTACCATGTCCAGTTGTAAACTTCCCTTTTAATAGTTTTTCTGTATCCCATAGATTTTATTATGTTGTGTTTCCATTTTCACTTGTTTCAAGAAATTTTAAAATATTCCTATTTCTTCACTGATGCATTGGTTATTCAAGAAAATGTTGATTAATTTCTATGTATTTGTATAATTTCTAAAGTTCTTGTTAATGACATTTAGTTCTATTCTACTGTAGCAAAAGATGCCCCCCTGCCCAGCCAGTATACTTCAGTTTCTTAGTTGCCCAGGTAATAGTTCCTATTACAGTTCCTGTTACTACTGTCTCCTAGAAACAGCTGGTCACTGGGATGCCTAGCTGATTACTATGATGGATGTTATAAGAACCAATCAAAGAAAGCCAGGTTCTCTGCTTCTGGCTTGCAACCCCATAAAAATCTCCCACCCTGGGCGTTCAAGGCCTACATTTTGAAGGATAATTGATTCCTTGTCAGTGCCCAACCAATGTTAAATAAATCTACTTCCAAATCCTGAGTGTCTGTTCCAGTGTTTCTGTTACTGTAGCAATACATGTTATGATTTTGATTATTTTTTAATTTGACTTGCTTTGTGTCCTAACATATGGTCTGTCCCGAGAACAGTCCATGTGCTCATAATGAGAATGTGTGCTCCATAGGTGTTGGATGAAATGTTCTGTAAAGATTTGTTAGCCCCATTTAGTTGTAATTATTTGTTTTCTTATTTTAATTATTATTATTTTTTTTTATGTTGGTATAAAGATCAAACTCACAACCTCGCGCTTACCAGGCAAACGCTTCAACTCTGAGCTAAATCCTCAACCCCTTTATTTTATTTTTTTGATCGTTCATTGCAAATGTATGAAAATACAATTTTTGGGGTGGGATGGGAACACGGGGCTTTCACATTGAAATACATCCTAACCCCAGCCACACCTCCCCAGCCACACCTCTCCGCTTTCAAACAGGTTTTACTAAGTCCCAGCCACACCTCCCCCCTTTCAAACAAGGTTTTACTAAGTCCATAATTTGCCCAGGTTGGGCTCAAACTTGGATCTTCCTGACTCAGCCTCCCATAGTGCTAAGATTACAGGCCTGTATTACCATACCTAGCTTACTCATTTATTCATTTAATTATTTATTGTCATGGTTTATGTCGGTGGCCCTCAGGCCTCAGGTATTTGCATTGTACATTTGTGACTGGTTCATTGTCTAGTGCTTGGATTGATGGTGTCAGTGCTACACCCTCCTAGGGGGTGGAGACAGGATGTGATGTAATAGCAGGCAGAAGGCGTGTCTCTCCCTCTCTTGCCAGTTTCCGGCTTGCTGTTTGCAGCCGCCATGAACTTCGGCCCGCCATGCCACCCTGCCTTGGAGCCAACTGAGTATGGACTGAAACCTCCAAAAACTGTAAGAAATAAACCTTTCCTTTCCCAACTTTGGGCATCAGGTATTTTGTCTCAGTGATGAGTAAAAAGTAACCAAGACATTTATTGTTAGAAAATCTTATAAAGAAATGGTTCTAATCATTTTTTAAACGTTTGATAGACTTCACCAGTGAAGCCTTACATCTTGAACTTTTCTTTATGGGGAGTTATCAATAATTTAATTGCTTTCCTGTTTACACTTACTCAGTCTTCATATTCTTCCTGAGAGCTTGTTTGGAGGTTCTAGCAGTGGTGTGTAGCTACTCCTATACCCCTGATGGAGGAAAAGTTCTCCTCTATAGGAGGTGGTCATCTGCATTGGCCTAGCTCACAGCCTTGGGGAAGGACCCATATGGCATGGTGAGGGAGGAAGGGGACACCTGGCTAGCCAGCCAGATCAGCTAGCCCTGTCAATCAGCAGAGTAACAGATGCCACAGCCAGATCACCCTCACATCTTGTATGTCTTCTTGAGGCAGTTTCTGTAGCTTATATCTGTCTAGGAATTTGTATATTTCATCTAGGTTGTCTGATTTTCTGGTATATAGTTGTGTGTGGTACTTTTTTTATGATTCCTTTTATTTCTGTAAGGTCAGTACAGTCCTTGCTTCATTCCTGATGGTCATAATTTGAGTCTTCTCTCTTTTTCTCTTGGTGAATGTTTTAGTCTGTTTTTTGAAGCTGTTATAGAATGGTACAGACTGGGAAATTTATAAACAATTAGAAGTTTATTTGGCTCATGCTTCAGGAGGCTGGGAAGTCTAAGGGCCTGGCATTAGCACGTGGCAAGTGGCACTGGGGCCCAGCACAGCCTGGTGGAAGGACACACAGGCATCTGAGCCAGAGAGGGGAAATCAAGCAGGACTCATCATTTTTATCAGGAACCCACTCTTACAATAATTGACCCCCTGTCCCACTGGTTGCATTAATTCTTTCATGAAGGCAGAGCCTTCCTGATCTAAGCACCTAAAGGCACCACCTCTTAGTACTGTTATGGTGGAAATTAAACTTCACAATACGTTATGGAGCATACATTCAAACCATCATCCTGAGTCCAGTTGAAGATTTTTCCAATTTTTTTTCTTCACAGAATCAGCATGTCTTCATTTTTCTCTATTTAGTTTTTGTTTGTTTGTTTGAGACAGGGTCTCATTACATAGTTCAGGCTGGTTTTGAACTCACTACATAGCCCAGGCTGACCTTAAACTCCTGGTGATCCTCCTGCCTCAGCATTCTGAGTGCAGGGAATTACAGGCATTTGCCACTACACCTAGCCACTAATTTTTTCTTCTCTAATCTTTATTATTTTTCTTCCTTCTTGCTTTGCTCTTCTTTTCCCAGCTTCTTAAAATGGAAGATCAGTTTACTCATTCGAGTTCTTGCTTCTTTTTAGTATTGCCTTTTACTTCTCTAAGTTGCTTCTAAGCATTGCCATAGCTAACTCCTTAAAGTTTTGATGTGCGGTATCTTCATTCTCATTGATCTCAAAGCATTTTCTAACTTTATTGTTACCTCTTATTTGGCCTGTGATTATGTAAGAATGTGTTGTTTAATTTCCACATATTTGTGAATTTTTCCAATTTCTGTTATTGATTTCCAGTTGCATTCCATCATGATCCAATAACATACTTTCTATCAAATATTTTAATATCTTAAAATTTTGTTGGCATCGGTCTCATGACCTAGTATATAATTTATCTTGGAGAATATTCCATGTGCATTTAAATAAAAATATGAAAAGAAAATAAAAAAAGGACAAAGAAAAAATGTGGCCAGCTGTCATCAGGCACACTTAAAGGTCTAGTCATTTGAGAAGTTGAGGCAAGATGATTGCAAGGTTAAGACCAGCCTGGCAACTTAATGAGATCATGTCTTAAAATAAGTAAATAAACAAATAGGGCAGAGGTATGGCTCAGTGATAGAATGCTTGCAAGGCCTTCCATTCAATCCCCAATACTGCAGAACAAAAAACCAAGAACAAAAAATGTGCATGCTGCAGTTGTTGGGTGTCTGTTAAGGCCAGCTGGATTACATTGTTTGAGCTTCATTTACTTGCTTTCTACCTTGTTGTTCCATCCATTACTACAAATTGAGTATTTAAATGTCTAGCTCTTGCTGTTGAACTTTTTCTTTTTTTTTTTTCTTTTTTTTTGAGACAGAGTCTTGCTCTGCAGTTCAGGCTGGCCTTGAGCTTACAACAAGGATTCTCTTGCCTCAGCTTCCCAAGTGCTGGGAATAGGCATGTGCCACCACACTTGGCTCTTTTTCTTTTTTTCTTTTTCTTTTTTTTTTGCTACCCAGGATTGAACTCATGACCTTGTGCTTGCCATGGAAGCCCTTATGCTGCTGAGCTAAATCCCTGGCCCGAACTGTCTATTCCTCCTTTCGATTCTGTCAGTTTTACTTCATAGATTTTGCAGCTATGCTGTTAGGTATACACACATGTTTATAGCTTCCTAAAAGATGGATCCTTTTATTGTTATAAAATATTCCTTTTTATGTCTAATAATATATTTTGTTTGCTTACCCCAGGCATGGTGGAGCACTTGTAATTCCAACACCTGGGAGACTGAGGCAGGAGAGTCACTGTGAGTTTGAGGCCAACCTGGGCTCCATAGTGAGTTCAAGGGAAGCTGAACTACAAAGCAAGACCCTGTATCAAAATCCATAAACAATATATACTACAGTTTTGCTTTCAAATCTATTTTGCCTGGTATTATCAGATTTCTTATGGTGCCCTTTCCATGATATTCCTTTTTTCATCCTTTTACTTTTACCCTATTTGCATATTTGAATCTGAAGTGTCCCTGGTATATACAGTACACTATGTAGTTGATTCTTTTTTTCTTTTGGTAGTATTGGGGATTGAACCCAGAGCCTCACACATTATAGTCAAGCACTTGCCACTGAGATCCTCAGCCCTTTTAATTGTATTTTGAGTTAGGGTTTCAGTAAGTTGTCCAGGCTGGACTCAAACTTGGCACTCCTCCTGCCTCAGCCTCCTAAGTAAGTAGGATTATAGGCATGTATCACCATGCCTAAGATTTGGGTTTTTAAAATCTGATCTAACAATCTTTGCTTTTTGATTGGATTGTTTTATCCATCTCCATTTAATGTTGCTATTGATTTAGTGAGCTTTATCTCTATTGTTTTATTTTGTGTTTTCTATATGGTTCATGTCTTTTCTTACTCTGTCCTTCAATTCTTTGTTTTGCATTAGAGAATTTTTTTCTTTTTCTTTTTTTTTTTTTTTTTTTGGTACTGGGGATCGAACTCGCCACCTTATGCTTGCCAGACAGACACTTATGCCACTGAGCCAAATCCTTAGCCCTGGAGACATTTCTTTAGTGGTTGTTTTACAGCTATATACACCACATACATTTTAAATGATTCAAATATACTTCATAATTATGTTAACTTAATTCCATTATGATATAGCACTGTTACTCCTACATAGGTCTATTCAATTTGTCCCTTGTGTACTATTATTGTTATGTATATTATATCTATGTACGTTACAATACATTGCAATGGTTATTAATTTGTGTAATGTTATGTCCTATAAGGAAGCTGAAAGAAGAAGAGAATAAGTGTATACTTAAAGCATTTGTTGTATTAACCTTGTTAGTTACCATTTCTATTTTCCATTGTTCCTGTGGGTTCGAGTTACCATCTGGTGGTTTTTGCCCAGCTAAAATAGCTTTGCTCCTACCCACGTCTTTTGCACTTTGATTGACAAACCTATTATATTTCTGAGCTGGGTATGATGGCAGTTGCCTATAATCTCAGTACTGGAAAGGCTGAGGCAAGAGGATTGCAGTGAGTTTGAGGCTGGGCTACACAGTGATTTCAAGACCTGCCTCAATTACATTGAGAGACCCTGGCTAAAACCAAAACCAAAACCAAAACCAAAACGATTATATTTCTGTAGGTCAGAGGCTAAATCACCCACATTGATTATGCAGTTTGTCACCTGTTCATATTCTTTCCATCCTTTGTTTTATTTATTTATGTAATCAGTTTTTGACATGGGGTTTCACTCTGTGGCCAGGCCAGCCTTGAACTCCTGGGCTAATGTGATCCATCAGCCTCCCCAGTAGCTAGGTCTACAGGTGCAAGGCACTGCACCCAGCTGATATTTTTAAATTATTTCATTAGTTTTCAAGCAAATTTAAAGTATATTTGCTAGCAAACAATATATTAATATATCACATATGTACACAGAAGCTGTTCTGAATTTCTAGTAGTTTTTCGCCCTCAAGCCTATTTTGTGTGACATTTATATAGATACTTCAGCAGTACATCCTTGTATTAATATTACATAATATCAAAAGCAACACCAGTGATGGAAATAAATATCCACAATTCCCAGAGGCCGACATAAATTTTCTTCCTTGCGAAGTCTAGAAGCAGATGGTTTGTGGAGGACTGGGCCTAAACTGACAGAAACTTCCCTCCTAAGAAGCTATATAAATTTTAGAGCTCATTTCTAGTATGTGAAAATTTGGGTGTTTCATAAGTCAAGGTTCTCCAGAGAAACAGAACCAATAGCATATATAGACATATTTATTATGAGGGATTGGCTCACATGGTTACCAAGATTATCAAATTCCATCATACACCATCTGCAAGCCAGATGCCAGGGAAAGCCAGCAATATAGTTCTGTCCCAAGACCAAA
>PVJX010043196.1:0-13786 GCA_004027295.1 Dolichotis patagonum | reverse complement strand
TGGAGTACTACTCAGCTATAAAGAATGATCACATCAAGATATTTATAAATAAATGGACACGACTTGAGACCATTCTCTTAAGTGAAATAAACCAAACTCACAAGGGTAAATACCATATAATCTCCCTAATATGAGATTTGATAAGAGTATATAAGACTTTATGGTAAGCATGAGGCCCCATCTCATAGCTTCGAAGTCTGTCAAAGTTTTAAATCATCAGTTGGAATGGTGTTATCTTGTTTTGTTTGACTGTATCATACGTGATGATATGAACAGCTGTTTTGAAGAAAACATTATGACAGCTATTGCTGATTTAATATTATCATTCTTAGAAGCCCTACCATGCTTTTTTTTTTTGTTCTATTACCATTGGTTCTACCACATTGTGTCTCATTGGAATTTGAATATGTGTGATAGTTCAAACAAATTTTTTTTCTTTTTTATCAAAAATGAGATATTATAACACCCATTGATTATTTTCTGTTATTCGGTTCAGAAAGCCCTGGAATTCTTTCACTCTATGCATGGCTTTATACTATTGTGTTATGTTTGATATTATTGTAATTGAAACTATGCTCAACTATATCAGAGTAAGAGATATGGTGTTAGATACTGTTGATGTCCAGTTGACTTAATGTAAAGTACTGTGTTGCCTATGTTGTCCTCTTCTGATCTGCTCTCTACTGCCCCCTTTTGTTTTATTCTCTTTTAAATAAAAAAATCATGACATGTTGATGTCGAGCATAGTAGGTATTCAGTACATGTTCACTAGTATTAATTGTTTATTTTTAAAAATCTGTTCTCTGCCAGTATAATGAATTAAAGTCAAAATGTATTGCAGAATTAAATGAAGAGAATATATAAATAATAAAATGTGTAAAATGTTGTACACATGTATATTTGGTCCATTCTAGATTCTACAACAAAACACAACAAATTAATCTAATTTATAATAGAAAATTATTCCTCACAATTCCAAAATTCAAACATTTTACAGTTTAGGCATTGACAAATTCTGTGTCTGTAAAGACTATTGTCTTTCACTCCACCATGGTGCTTTGTTGCTACATTTGCAAGAAGGAAATAACAGTGTTTCTAGGCATAGAAGAAGTAAAAAAAGAATAAGATTAAAAAAAGAGGCTCTCTCTAAAGGCTCTTTTATGAGCATTAATCATTCCTCAAGAAAAAAACTAGTCTTGTTACCTTTACAATGGGAAGTTTCAGAGTTGTGTGAGTTTTGGAGGGAATAAAAGGGACTATAAATATATCTATATTTCTGTGTTGAACATGGTGTGAAAATAACTATCAAAATTAAGAATTATTTAAATCATCAGATAGGATATTATTTCTAATAGACTAAAAAAGTCTGGAGAATTATAAGGGATCTTCAAATAATGTGACTAATTATGGAGAGAATCTTCATTTTATCTCAGGCACGCAAAACATGTATGAAAACTCTAAACATTAGAACAGACACATTTAATCAGTGGAAGACAAAATGGGTAAAACTTTTAAAGACATAGGTTTAGGCAAAGGTGATTACAACAAAAACTGGTTGCACAAGAAATAATACCAAGAATCAATAAATAGGATCGGTACAAATGAAAAAGCTAATACACAGCAAAACAAACCAGCAGCAGAATAAAGAGATAGCCCAAAAAAATGGGAAAATACTTTTGTCAGCTACTAGTATATCTAGAATATACACAGAACTCAAAAAACTAGACTTCTCAAGTTTAAAGCCCAAACTGATAAATGGTTATCTGAAATGCATAGGCAATTCTAAAATGAAGACACAAATGGCAAATAAATACACAAAAAATATTCAATGTCTCTGGCCATTTGAAAAATCCCAATTAAAACAACACTGAGATTTCATCTCATTCCAGAAAAAATGGTCACTGTAAGAAATCAACCAATAACAAGTGCGGGCAAGGCTGTGGTGAGAAAGGAAGACCCTTTCTTTGTCCGTGGGACTGTCAACTGATTGCAAACATTACGGAAATCAACATGGAGATTCCTCAAAAATCTAAAAATTTTTTGACCTAGCTGCTTCTTCTAGAGTTAAAAGAGTTAAAGACATGATACCACCATGATATGTGCACTCATGCCTATTACTTCACAATTCATAATAGTCAAATCTTGGAACCAGCCTGTATGTTCATCAGCAGATGAATAGATGAAAAAATCTGTTATTTATACACAGAGGAATACTACTCTGCCATAAAGAAGAATAAAATTGAGTCATTTGTAGGAAAATGGATGCACCTTAAGACCGTACTATTAAGTGAAGTAACTCAGACACACAAATGTAAATATCACATAGTTTTTCCTACATTAAAAAGTACAGTAAATATATAAAATATAACTTAAAAAACAGATAATAGGAAAAAGACAGAAAAGTGTTGTAATCCAGCATGAACAATGTATCTAAAAGTGTACCTTGACTTAGTATAGTTGCTTTACATGTTTTATATTTTCTTTGGCTTATTAGTCCAGTTTTTAATGTCTATATATGTTAACAATACATGATACTTAGCTTTATAAGATCTCAAAAGATAAATGAATCTGATACTGGAAAAACAAAAGAGAAAAGTAAGATGAAAGTATTAAACTGTTTTATGTACATGTAGCAATTCCCTATGGTGATTATAATCATTATGTACTACAGATATATACTAATAACAACAAAAAAACCTACATATACTGAAATTAAAATTTTAGTTCTAACAGCTGCTAATTTTATGATTATGATGTGCAATTTAATCTCATTTTCCTCACTTACAAAATACTTTTTGTCTATCAAATAAGATTGTTAAACAAATAAGTTTATGAATGTTTATATGATAATGTTTGGAACTTACTAAGCACTAACTATATATTTAATTTTATTTCACAAATGGTGAAAATAGCATATAGTGTAATATGTCTTCAAATGATACATTGACAAAATGATCTTAGTGTACTGATATTAAACTCAAACAGAAAATAATAAATTAGGATTTGTACATGATGCTTATATAGTTAGGTGCAGAATTGATAAAACTCTTAAAAGTGTACTGTTTTTCTATGAAATGACTGCATGTATATATTATTCTATGTAACATATACAACCATTGTACGTGTATGTTTAAGATCTTGACTGAGATTTAGTGTTTGGAATTGTAGATATGCAGGCTAATGTATAAGCATTTATCATAAAACAGAAGAAAGAGAAAGAAGGAGGGAGGACAGAAGATAGTAGGGGAGAAAAGGAGTGTGAGAAATCAGTAAGAAAGGAGGAAAAAGGCTAAACAGTAAGTCAAAAGGAAAGCACTACCTACTTTAACCCTCCAATTAAACTTTTGCTATTAATATTCTTGTCATTGTAATACACTTGCTCATGTTCAGGAAAAAATCCTTTACATTTAATTTTATTTCCTCTCATATTAATGTGACCACTGCAGCTTTCATATGGTCATTTATGTGTATTTTTACAGTATATAAAGCATGTCTCCTGCAGTAGCATAGTGTTTGTTGTTATTAAAAATGAATATTTCCCTTTTATAGCTATACTGTTCACTTCATTCAAAGTTTCTTGTTATTACCAATGTAGTTGTATCTGATTTACATAATAACATTATAATAATTATTTTGAATAATTATATTCCAATTGAAAAATCTTACACACAAAGAAAAATATGTATTTTTTACAGCTTGTTATATAAAACTTAGGTGTTTTCATTTGGATTGTGGATTAATTTCCCATGATGTCATTTTCTTATTCCAACACAACTTTGCTTTTTATCATCTCTTTTGCATTCTTATTTTCAAAGATATTGTACCTCTATTATAGGTCCAACAATGAAATCATATACAAAATATTTTAAAGGATTTTTTAAATAGTTGAGAGGGGAGAAAAAAATGTATGTACTTGTTCTTTTTAAATTACATAATTAGCTTTACTGTGCTTGCTGGTGTGGTTTTTAATATCCCTCTGTTTATTGACTTCAGCCGAAGAATTTCCTTTGTTTCTTTTAAGGACCACCTATGGTTTGCACATATTGCTGTTTTCACTTTATTTGTTCAGTCAGTAATTTGGCTTCACTGTCCTAATTGATTCTTTTTCCTTTACCATGTAAAGTCTGTCATGTGGATCTTCCCTAAACACAGGCCTGAACATGCATAGAGTCCTCTGCTTATTAATGGTTTGGGCTGGGCTACATTTCACAAGCTCCTTAGTGATCACAGCCGAGCCTCCTGCTTCTGTTAGAAATACTCTTAGGTAAGCACCACTAATTGTTATATGATTGCATCATTGTTTTTGAAAATACCCTGGGACATAAATTATTATACAGATTGGACACTACTTGGGCCACTTTCAGAGGTTCTGTTTGAAGCCAGTCATTGGAAGCTTTTTGCTGAACACAAGAATTATCTTTTCAGCCTCTTCTTTACCTTGCTGTCTCTGGTAAACTGCAAGGTAGTGTTTAATGCCTTCTCATGAGGCAAAAACACTTACACAAACTGATGTAAAATCAATTTACTTAGTGAAAATTTGGATGCTCTTTGATCTCATGGTCTAAATCTTGCACTGGGAAATCTTTGAGAGACTGCTCTCTGAAGCTAAACTTAGGGAAATTTTTCTATGTCTCTATTACTAAGCCTGGGATATGAGATAGGGGCTGGAGAGAGATGACAGCCTTTGGTCGTCACAGCTTTCCTCTCTATTCAAGAGTTTCAAATTTCCCACTGTTTTCATTTCTTCTTTTCCTTGGAAATTTGTTCCTC
Organism: Dolichotis patagonum; assembly: GCA_004027295.1. NCBI lineage: Eukaryota > Metazoa > Chordata > Mammalia > Rodentia > Caviidae > Dolichotis > Dolichotis patagonum. Next base: position 9,016 of record PVJX010043196.1, on the reverse strand, counting down.
ATCATTAGCCCTTACAATTGCTTTCCCAGAAAGTCATTCTAAACTCCATCTTAATGGTCCTTGTTAGATTTGTAATTTAATGATAAAAAATGGGACATGACTCCTTATCTAAATGTTTAAAATATGTCTTTTTTATGACACTCTCAGCAAAGAGAGACCTTGAACTCTATTAATGACTTTAAGCCCAGCAACTGAGCTGACAGTGGAAAGGCAGTGGAAAAATAATAGTGCTTGTGGAGTAAAAGTCAATATATTGTATATGCAAGGAGATAACAAGTGAAATAAAAAACATAAGTTATAAAAGTGTTGTAGTGTGTATGTAGAGTTTCTTCAGCATTGCCCAATTTTATTTGTTATTGTTCAAAAACTATGTGCACTCAATCTTATTTATTTTTTCAAGATTCTATCTACTTTTAATGAGTATGCTGATGTTGAATACTAGTTACAGGGAAAAACAAGCCTCTTTTGATTTTATAAGATACACATGAAATGCTTATTAGAACCAACAATGTAAATAATATCTCTTCTCATTAGTACCATGTTCAATGCTATTTAATTCTAAGAACTTCTAGAGGTTCTAAAATAAACAGGTATAAGCAATGTTGAAAATTTAATTGTAAATTCAAACTAATTCAGGGCAAAACCCTGTAATTGTGTGGATGCACAAAGATGGTAAAGCACCTATTTTGCTGACTCTCCAGGTATCTGTGATGAACTCCTCTGTTTATACCCAAGTATTTCCTACAGTGGCTCTTTTTTTATGAGAATTTGATTCTCTAAACTCCTCTCAATATCTGTATGCTTGACAGTCATGTTAGGGCCTTTTTATTATGGTATAATGTAGAGATACAAAATGAAGGAAAATTCCTTCTAGATAGAGGAATGTCACAGCAGGATTTCATTTATGAATTTAGTTTTCTCAGTTTAAAAAGTGAATGAATACTATTTACCTGAGGACCGTATTTTGCAACGTAATGCAACTTTTTGAATTATTTTGTTCCATTCAGCCACATAAGAGGCTCTGTTCAATTGTAACAAACTTCCTCCAAAGTTTTCCCACTATCTGTTAGTTTAGAAAGAAGTAGCAGTATTTTGTAGTGGCTGAATCTACTAAAAATCCTCTGGATTTGCATCAAACCTGAAGTAGTGTGGACACCGGAACTGTGAAAAGATTATATGTGACCTCTCAAGTAAAAGAAAAGGAGGGTTTTTTTTTTATTTTTGAAACCATAATGCCCATCCACCATTTATATTTTACTTTTGTTTTAGAAACCTACTCCAGAAGCCTGTTTCACAAACAGCATTGTCCAGAATCACTTTCTCCCAGTTCCCGGTGCACTATTTTGTGGCTGTCTTTGAAAAAACAGATTTCATTTGCATAGTTGAAGCATAATTTTATGTTTTTAGTCACAGAAAAGTAACTATCTTTAGATTTCTGAAATTATAAGTACAGTATATATCAGTTCCTTTTCATGTTCTCTGTAGCATCTGTAAATACTGTCTTTATCATTTTTGTTCTATCTTTCCAAGGGATAAATGACCCAAGATTATTCCTGCACTTTTTAAATGTTAACATGTGAACCTCTCCAATTTATGAAGCAGAATGAATCATTCCAGTATAATAAGATGTACTTTGAATGCATAAATTTATTAAATATTTCTAAAGAAGTTTTTGAATGAAGTACAAATTCTATTCCTATTTTACAAAGGAATCAAATAAGACTCAGATATGAAGCAGTTTGTCCAGTGTCATTCACCTAATAAGTGATAATGGGTTAAATTCAGGTCTATTTAATTCTGGTGACAAAATTCTGAATTATTGTACCATAAGTACATTATCACTGTTCCTTGGAGAATTGCTCTTATAGTTTTTATAGAGAGAATAGATGTCTTGGACGATTTAAACAATTACATTTATGAAGTTACAAAAAATACATATTCAACTAAAATGCTGTGGAAGTAAATTATTAGCCTTAAATATTATTATATTAAGAAAGAAACCTACTCATGTGATAAATGTCAACCAAAAAGTGAGTGCAAATTAAGAGTCTTAACTGAAACATTTCTTCTACCTTAATTCCAAGCACTTGTATCATAAATTTATATAACATTTTTTTCCTTTGTTCTACACGTTTTTCCAGTTGATGTATTATTTTTCACTACTTAGTCTGTGAACATCCCTGAATTCTCAGAGAAACTCCCTCGCCAGTATTTCTCTTTCCATTATCCTCATTTAAAAAATTATTCCTAGTTCAGATCCACATTCAGAGATGAAATGGTGATTAAAAATATTAATGTATTGATAGGTACCAGTATTCTGAATGATTTTAATTTCTAGCAAAATATGTATTATTTGAAGTAATTGATTTATAAATTGAAACAATTCTTTGTAATAGATGGTCTGTTTAATTACTGATTAATTATAAAATTTCAAACACCAGCAATTAGGAAACCAGATGGAATTTGGGTCACACCTTGAGCCCGCCTCCTACTCATTGTCGCTCATTCACCCCAAACTACTGCCTGCTTCACCGCTAGAAGATGCTCCCTATGGTCAGTCCCTGGAAGCCTTCTTTTTTCTTTAATTACTTTTTAAGGATGTTGTGTAGTAGAGAACATTGAAATGTAAATAGATCTTTGCTTTCTAGAGAAGAGGGCAGGATTGTTAACTGTTCATCCTGATAGAGAATTTAAAAGTTTTCCACTTTGAAAATTGTTTAGCTTGAACATACTATCTCGAGGTTTCACAAACTTGGGTCTCTTCGTCATGATTCAAACTCACTCTGTGTACTGTGTCCATGGTCACACAATGCCAACATATGTTGCAATTGGGTTGTAGTAACAAATGGAGCTTGAAAGAACTTATTCAATTATGAAGTTCATGCTTGTTGTCCATTAATTATACACCCATTTAGCTCACATGTCCATCTCATATTTTCTGCCAGCAAACATAAACCAATAGAAAGATAGTATAAATATCACTGACTTCACCAATTTGAAACCACCCTACTTACAAATTGATACTATGAAAATCACAAAAATAAACTAGGAGGAGGGAAGGACCTAAAACATTCATTTTGTGTTTCCTTTCTGTATATTTAAAACTAACATGAACAGTTCAATTTTTTAAAAAATACATTTTTAAAAGAATATATTAAGAAATGGTAGATATTTAATCATGATTTTTGCATCTAAATAAAATATTATCAAAGTAAAACTAAAGTGTTGCTATTACACAATTTGTTTCTTTTTATGTTTTCTTTTTATGTTTTCTCAAAAAAAGATTTTCAACAAGTTAGTATAATATTTATTCATGATTTTAAAAAGATTTTTGTAGTTGTTAGTCTACTTTGATAATACTTATGGGTACATTAAAGAAAGTAAAATTATAAATGTAGTAGAAAAGACAAATTAATCCACACTACTTTTTCATACCATTATTTAAGTGAAAAAGAAGACTAAAAAAAAGTAAAAATACTCTTCTTTCCGTATTCCAAATGTTCTCATAAATTTAGCGGACTCACATGGGAAGATACACTGAAAATATCAGAATCTACTTGTGCATATCTACAGTTATGTTTGGATAGCATTATATAAAGGTAATAATCAAGAGAATGCGTTAGACTCTCATTCCATTCTGGAGTTTGGTATAACTGTGGATTAAAAGATAATTAAGTGAGTAAAATATTGATGTTTTTCTTCTGCCAAATATGTACAGTATTTGCAAACTCTGGAATACTGAGGCCCCATGATTTCTATCAACATTGGTGGCCACATAAGATTCAGATCATAACCAAATGTTTTCCTCTGGGACACATTATCACCTGGAAAGTCCTTTAACTACTCCATTAGATAGCATCAAAGTTCCTAGATGGCTGAATTTGGCTACTATCACAGTGTGAATCTATGTTACAACTTCATATTCTTTTGATTCTAATCCTCTTTTGTTATTTTTTTCTGTATATCTTTCAATCCTCTTTTAATCCTCCTGGGCCTTATTAAGGAATTCAGGATGTTCATTCATCTTCTGTGGCAGTTTAGCTATAATGTATTTATTTTTGTGTTGAATCAGTGTGGTTTTATGTGGCATGCCCTGCTGAAAGTCAAAGAAAATAAAATAATGAGAAAATTGGGGCTAAAATCCATATGTCTTATTTACAAGTCTATATATTTAACAGGTCATGGTGTTTATTGACACATGGTGATATCAAGAAAGCTAAAGTTTGGAAGTATATGTTCAATCATTCATTCATTGTTTCATTCATGAATTTATTGAAAAGATCCTGGTATAAGACTGGAGATCAAGAAATGGATAACATAGATAAATGCATCTGCCTTCTTGTGCCAAAACAAAACAAGTTTGTTGCAAAAGAGCTAAAAATATCATTTTTTTCATATCATTTAGCTCTGTGTTAAAGATTTAACTTTTACCTGGAAGTATTTAGAGTGCTTTAAACAGTCTTAAGAAAAAACAATGTGGGCATGTTTATTTTTATAAATGTCATTTTCTCTGCATTGTCAAAAATGGATAATTCTCCTGCAGGTGTAACGGCAAATCAGTTGAAAATTCACAGTATTTGAAGCACAGGTATAAAATAAATATTATTAAAAGGGTTACAAAGGTATTTAGAAGTAGAATAAAGTAATATTGATATATTTAAAGCTCAGAGGACAGATTGATAATAGCAGTTAAGAATGATTTCTATATCTGAAGCAGTAGTATGAAAAACTAGTAGGATTACATTTCCTTGCATGAAAGCACAGTTTGTGGGAAAATGATGAGTGTGATATTGTTTATACTGGTGTTGTGCTTTCTGAGAGTTGTTCAGTGGAAATATACACTGATAATTTTAAAATAGGAGTTTCAATTTTAGTAACCATCACAGCTGAACTACTTGAATTATATTTGATCACTAAGTAAATGAAATAAGAATCTATGAGAGTAAATAAGTTAGCCATAATGCATATATTAGCTATTGATTGTTGTATAAGAATTTAATTGCAAAGTTGATATATTCATTTATTTATTATTTCACAGTGTCTGTAAATCAAGACTCTGTGGTGGCCTTCCTCACGTTCTTGGTTTGCATTTTCACACATTGCACATTTATCATAGGTCTTCCAAGGGTGAAATTCATATACAAATTTACTCATTGGTAAGACTCAATTACTAGTAGACTGTTGATTTGAACCATCAGTTCTTCATTAGATGTTGGAAATAAATATTAGTTAGATTCTTGACACAATTTTCATCAAATATATAATCTCACAGCCCAACAGCATCCTTCATAAATGCAGTGAAACAAGAAACAAGAAAGGATTGCTACTCCTTCTTATCTTTGGGTCCTCATTTTATAAAAACCCCAACAGAATAAATAAATATCTCAATGTGAGAAAAACTGTTTATGACAAATTCATTGTTGAATTTATATTAAATTTGGGAAAAAATGAAATTCTTTCCTCTAAAACCAAGAACAAGAACAAGAACAAGAACAAGAAAAGGATTCAACTATCATCACTCTTGTTAAACATAGTATGCAAAACTTTAGGCAGAACAGGCAAGAGAAAGAAATAAAAGAAATAATATAGAGAAAAGAAGAAGTCAAATTATGATTACTGATATGATCCTTTCTTCTCCACAAAGACCTAGAAATCCCTTATAAGACTCATAGAACTAATACTCAATTTCAGCAATGTAGAAGGGTACAAAATCATCTCATAAAAATGAATTACTGTGCACTAACAATAAATCCACATAATATTAGGAAAAATATCTTTTCCAAGAAGAAAAGTTAAATCTTGGGAACTAACCTAAGCGAAGAAGTTAAAGACACATGTAATGAAAACTACAGTGTTCTTGAAATGGAGACCAAAGAGGAAATCACAAAACAGAAAGACATCCTTGGTTCTGGAGAGGGAAAAGCAATGTCAGAATGTCCATAACACTAAAGCTAATTATAGCTTTAATATAATCTCAACCAAAATACTCACAGTTCTCCTCTGAGATCTGGAAAAAATGCTAACATTTTCATGAAGTAGAAGAGATCCAGAATGGAAAAGACAGTCTTGGGCAAGAGAAAAACTGTGTGTAAAAATTCTGAATTTCAAGTGAAATTACAAAGTTACAGTGATAAAAATAGCTGACACAAGGCAGACATGTACATAAATGGAGCAGAATAGAGGATGCTAAAACATTTCATTCATTTGGCCTCTTCTGGAGATTCAAAAAATATACACTGAAGGAAAAATAGATTCTGAAAAACATGAGTTACACTCATACAAAAGATTAAACAGACAAATATCTCTCAACATGTGTGAAACTAAAATTGAAATGAATCAAAGAACTGGATATGGTGGCTCATTCCTCTAATTGCAACACTTAGGAGGATGAGTCAGAAGGATCATTGTCAATTTGAGACAAGCCTGGGTTACAAAGTGAGCTCAAGGCCAGCCTTAACTGCATAATGGGATGCTGTCTCAAAAAGACAAAAATAAAATAATATAAAATAAAATAGATCAAAGATATGGATGGTAAAAAAGAAAAACTAAATGTGCTGGAAGATAAAGAAAACTTTTGAAAACATTATGAGAGATAAGCGTTTTTTAACAGATTTCCAATAGATATCACTCCAACAATCAACAAATTACATTATATCAAATTATAATGCTTCTGTTTAGCAAAGGAAATAACCAATAGAGAGAACAGAGACCACAGAATGAAAAATGTGTTTGTGAAGTAGTCCTCAGGAATAAGACCAATATCTAAAATATATAAGAAGCACAAAAATGCTAGAAACTCAAGTAAAGATGCAAGAAAAAACAATTGAAATAGGCATTTCTTGGAAGAAGAAAAATAACCAAAAAATACATGAAAGAATGTACCATATCATTGGCCATATGAGAAATGCAAATTAAAACAATGCTGATATTCCATCTTATGGCTGTTAACAATAAAATAAGTAAATGCTGGAGAGGCTACAGGTGGGAAAGGAAGCTTCCTAAATTGTTGAAGAGAATGTATTCTAGTAAAAGCACTATGGAAATCAGTATGGAGATTTTTCAAAAACTAAAAATAAGAAATTCTATTTGGCTCAGCTTTTCATTTTCTTTAGAGCCTTCCTGAAAGAGTTTAAGACATCATATTACATCACATGCGTATCACATATCTACTTGTGATTTAGTAGCACAACCCATAATAGCTAATTCTTGGAAGTGGTCAGCCTGTCCATCAACAGATGAATAGATACCAAAAATAAGGTATATTTACAAAATAGATTACTACTCAGTCATAAAGAAAAATAAATTTGAATCATTTGTAGGAATGTTAAGTGAAATAAACCAAACATGCAGATATATGTATTGTCTGGTTTCTTGTCTTTGGAAACCCAAAGTATAAATAATTAAAGACCAACATAGAAGATAGATGATATGCAATAGGGAGACAGATTCTCCATAAATGAGCAGGAGAAGAGGTGGAGGAGATATGTGGGGGCCAAGGGTATCAAAAAGAATTTATGTGTACCAACTCTCTGTGCAGCAACTATACATGTACCATTTCTGCACAATGAGGGAAATCACTATGTACATTGAACATGTACAGATAAATATAGAAAAGTAAGAAGATATAATTCTAGCAAACATGAAAGAAATAATACAGGTAAAATGGAATTAACAATCACTTATAAGCTTCTACCAGATGTGCCATTCCACTAATTCCCATGTTCAATTAATTGTTTAAAAATGCACTATTCCAGATTATATGTAATAAGCAGGACTTGTAGAAGGATATGGATAGTAAGAGGCAGAGATCACTAGTAGTATCTTACAATTCTACCACAGACCTAAAGAATTAGACATACTAGGAGCAGCAGGAGGCTCATGGCATGCTTTAAAATTACCTTTAATTTTACAATTTACAAAAACCTTGTACAAAGGTAAAAGGAAATTTAGGTGATATTCATTCCAGACACTGTTTAACTTCATATTCTACTCATTTTGTCTTAAAAATAGAAATCTAAGTGTCTTTTGCTCCTGTTTAAGTTGCAGAATCAATGCCCTTTATTCAGACATCATTTAGTGTGTATGTTGAGGCCTCTCTTTTATATCCATTTTTCAATAGTGAAAGTTACTTCATCAAAGCAAATAAAAAGATATCATACTGTTTCAGTCTCTTCTCCAGCTAAATAATTTGTATATCTTCAAAGTTTAAGTATTTGCTCAATATATAGTACTGTTTAATATATTATGAAAGCTCTTAATATTGTTTTGTTTCTACTCCAAACCAAAGTTGTTTACAGCTAACAGATAAATTCAGTCAAAAGAAATATTTAACATAAGGCATTTTCAGATTACCAAATATGCTACAGGAAATAAACCATAGGACCACAGATAGTAAATCACAGATGCAAAAACTAAAGAAGTATATCTGTATTAAGTAAGATTATTTGATTCATTTGATCTTATACGTCATTTGTGATTATGATTTTCTAGTCAGACTAGTTATAGACTTTGCTATAACATTATGTAATTGGGAAAAGTTGTCTTGTTTAACATAAATTATTAAATCCATTCCTAAGTATATAAAAATGATTATCTCATATGCTTTCTCTCCCTCATGCGTTTCACTCCCACCCCAAACCCCCGCGGTGCTCGCCAGCTCTCCCTGGCTCTGGCTCCCTATATTTTGGGCGCCATGCTGAGGGGACGGTAAGGAGGCGCCCCCTGGGCCCCATGCCAGCCCTGGGGAGGGGGCACTGTGGAGGCACGCGGGGTCCGCCGCTGCCCCTGTGCCCAGAGCTGGCAGCCACGGGCCTGCCCGCCACCTGGCTTCGGGGCGGGGTGGGGAAGGGGCTCCGGACCCTTTTTGGGGGGATCTCAAGCTACAGTCCCGCTCTTAGGGGCTTGGAGTTTGGGGTGGTGTTCTAGCCCCGGGCAGTATCCTTTCCCCTGGGGGAGGCACGCCCAGCCCTTCTTGGATAGGCACCCGAGCTTTCTTAGGCAGAAAGTGGGGGTTTGC
>PVJX010043195.1:0-13776 GCA_004027295.1 Dolichotis patagonum | reverse complement strand
TTAGATCAAGAGTGTCCCCCCAAAACGTCATCTTTTTAGAGGTGAGGTTTCAGGATGTGATTGAATCGTGCAGGGGGCTGCACTCACCAGTGGATTAATTTGCTTGCGAGTTCACAGTTGCACGTGCCCTTAGGAGTTGGGACCTGGTCAGAAGACTTGAGTCGCCACTCACTGTGTGTTCTCGTCCCTGGCTCCTTCCTTTGCTCTCAGCTTCCTGACTGCCGTGATGTGGGCTCTTTCCCCCACCATGCTCTTACACTCTGCTGTTTCTGCTTGGGAGACAGCCAGTCCTGGAGTGAGCCCACTGACACCATGAGCCACAGTAGACCTTGTCTCCTTCACGCTGCAGGGGTTGGTGTTTTGTGTTAGCAACAGAAAAGTGGCTGAGACGTATAAAAAGGATCCTGTAGGGCATTATGGCATTCCATTTCAGGGCAACACATTCTTCAGTTTCTGGGAACCTCTGATGGTTCACACCTGAGCCCCTCTTCAAGCATGGCCCTGGGAAGGAGATATCTAGTTCTCCAGTGTTATGTGGTCTCCTGCTCCGGAGCGGTCACACCCAGAGCCTGGTTAATGCAGGTATACAAAAATACAGCTTCTGTGTCTTGGTGCAGGACAACTGTTGAAAGGTCCTCTTGACTGCAAAATTTCCACAGGCCCAGTTGGTATCTTTATTCCACGTCTGTGTCTTGGCTTCCTTCTCAACTTAATCCAGATTCCCCTGCTCCCTGTAAATTTCCTGCCTGCAGAGCTCCATCTTGAACTGTTTTCCAAGAGAACTGACCTAAAACAATACCCGTCCCAAAGGCACTCACTGAGAATTTTATTGAGTTGACTTTCATATCTTTTCTATTACCTGTGTAATAAACACCACTGTTTAGAAAACTGAGATAACAAACTGTTAAAAGAATTACATTACAGAATTGTGCATTTCTGTACTTACAATATAGGCGAATACTTTCTTAGGAATTTGATAACCCCTGTAGGATTGTATCTGTGCTACGTAAGTAACTATAGTGGAGAAATTATCTTTTTGAACTGTTTTGCAAAATCTCCAACTATCATGGTCTATGAGTGAGTAATTTAGATTGTGTTCATTTTAGTGGCTTATTTGCATCTGTATTAGTAAATACTAAAAATTTTATATTTTTAATATGTGTAGTCAATTAATTAAAGTTGAATTAATAAGATTGGGATAGAGATTAGAGAAATTTTAAGTAGAATTTCCATATCTGAAATCATAGTTAAAATAACCTCTTGCATTTTCTTCAAAGTCCTTGGCATATTGTAGACGCTGAACAGTAGTAGACTAAGTGAAACATTCATCTCGAACGAAGTAGAGCATTAGGCTAATGCAAACAGAACTACTTTCTGTGTCTTATGTTCTTAGCCCTTCATCTTATTCCTCCCAGACTGTTCAAACTGGTACTTTGTTTGTGTCACTAGATTTTCATTTCTAATTCCTACTCTTATTGGTTCTTACTCAATATGTGATTGCATAGTCAATCAAGTAAAGGAGAGCTGGTAGTTGGAATTGGAATACTCTAATTATTTCATCTCCAAACTTCCCTACTCCCAGTTTTTCTGAAATAAGCATCAGCAGTGAAAATGTTTCCTAATTAGACATACTCCTTTTGTCTTTGTCCTCCTCTAATTTCCTGGTTATTTTTTAAAAAATGAATTATCTATATTTTTAATAGTCTGCTTATCTCAATATAACATAGTTATCACCACATAAACAGCTAATTAGATTCTATCCACCCATCCATCCCCCCATTCATCCATACATTCATCTAGCTATTCATTCATTCATTCATTCATTCAAGAAATATAGTGTTGGAGATGCAGCTCAATGGTAGAGTGCTTGCCTATCGTGTATAAGACCCTAGCTTTGATCTTTAGTACCATGATAAATAAATATGCTTTTTATTTTTAAAAACAAAAGGAGACCATATTTATATAGCACCTACTGTATGCTAGGTAGTGCAAATAAATGGCGAACATCATAACTCTCTCAAAGGTTACGGCTTAGTCACTGCACCAAATGAAGCGATGGTGACATACCCTTCACTGACATATTGGCCCATCCAGTGCAATGGGAAGACAGGGGAAGAGCTATCACGCAGACTTGCATCGTTGGGGAAGGCTTCCTACAGGAAATGACATTAAACCGAGCCCTAAGTATAGTAAGTATTACCTAGACAAAAAGAGTGAGGAAGAAAACTCCAGGCATGGGTCATAAAAAGCCTAGAGTTGCAGAGTCATCAGATGTAAATTTTGGAAAAATCACCTGGAAGACAGCCATGCTACCTGGTTGTGTGGGAACAACGCTGCAGATAGGGAGACCAAAACAAAGGCAGATTCAGAAGCTATTAAAAAACAAAAGAAAGGGAATGATGGTGGTCTAAAAGAGGGACAGTGAGGAGAAAGAAAAAGCACAAAAATAAAAAGAAATTGAAGCAGTAGAGTAACATATGGGATCACTTATTTCCCCCTATGTTCCTGAGTGCAGGCAAGCTTTTCCATTTCTTTGTCTACTTTTGCCTTTTATTTATTTATTATGTATTTTTTATTTTAAAGAGGAAAAGTTTTCAAAACATGATAATTAAAGGATAACAATGATTAACACATTGCACATTGTTATCTTTAGTTACTCAGAGTACAAAATGTCTGCATTTAATTGTCCAAACAACATTATCATAACTCTTTCTTTCCAATGAACTCAGAGAAATTAATAGTATAACTACATTAGCTAGTATACACACACACACACACACACACACACACACACACACAATTTCTTTCACCTTCTCACACTAGGGAGCCAATACAATCTTTATACATGTGAGTCTGATTTATTTCACATCATTATGGTTGTCAGTTGCATTCATTTACCTGTAAAAGTCTCCAGTTTATTCTTATTTATGGCTGAATGGTACTGTGTTGTATAAAAATATACCACATCTTTTTTATCCATTCTTCATGTGGTGGACATTTAGGTTGTTTCCAAGATCTAACTATTACAAATTGTGCTGCTATAAACATGGGTGCACATATGTTACTGTGGTATGATGTTTTTAATTTTTCTGGGAAGATACCCAAAAGGGGAATATCTGGGTCAAATGAGACCTCCAATCCTAGTTTTTGAGGAATCTACATACTAATTTCTGCAGTCGTTGCACCAGTTCACACTCCCACCAGCAGTGGAGAAGGGTTCCTTTATTTCCGCAGTTCAGCCAGGATTTGTTAGTGGTTGATTTCTTGATAAAGGCCATTCTTTGCAGGGTGAGGTAAAAATCTCAGTGTTGTTTTAATTTGCATCTCTTGAATGAACAGTGATACTGAATTTTTGGTTCATATATTTATTTGCTGTTTGTATTGCTTCATCTGAGAAGTGTGTATTCATCTCAGCTGCCCATTTTTGGACTGGGTTTTTTACCTTGGGAAGTCTGATTTTTTTGAGTTTTTTATATGTTCTGAATAGTAATCCTTGGTCTGAGGAACAGCTGGCAGATATGTTCTCTCACATTGTGGGTTGTCTCTTCATTCTTTTGGTGGTTTCTCTTGCTGTGCAAAAGCTTTTTAATAAAATGACATCCCAGTTGTTGATTCTTTGTGATAGTTCCCATGTGATCAGGGTTTTATTCATAAAGTCTTTTGTCTATACTAATGTCTTCAAGAGATTTACCTGTTCTATCTTCCAGCATATTTAATGTTTCAATTTTAGTATTTAGATCCTGCAAAAATGCTTCCGATTGCTAGGCGGTTAATTGAGTTAGTTAATATGGGGTTGTTTTCATTAATCATAGGTGAGAACCTGAATCGTGGCCTTCCTAGTAAGGTGAAAAATAAGATTCGAGTGCTGTATGCGGCTATTAGGGAGGTGGCGATTACAGTAAGGGCTAAAGCTCAGGCGTTAATGTGAGATGTAGTAGCGGCTTCAATAATTAGGTCTTTGGAGTAGAAGCCTGTTAGGAACAGTATTCCTGTCAGTGTGAGGCTTCCGATAACTAGAGAAGTTGTAGTAATGGGTAAGATTTTGTAAAGTCCTCCTATTTTTCAAATATCTTGTTTATCATTTAGATTGTGGATGATTGAGCCTGAGCATATGAAAAGCATGGCCTTGAAGAAAGCATGTATGCAGATATGGAGAAAAGCTAGATATGGTTGGTTAATGCCAATGGTTACCATTATTAGTCCTAATTGACTGGAAGTAGAAAATGCTACGATTTTTTTGATGTCGTTTTGTGTGACTGCGCAGATAGCGGTAAATAGTGTTGTGATAGCTCCTAGGCATAGGGCGCTTGTTTGAATAAAATAGTTGTTTTGTATTAGAGGAGAGAATCAAATTAGTAGGAAAATTCCTGCAACTACTATAGTACTGGAATGAAGTAGTGCTGATACTGGTGTAGGGCCTTCTATTGCTGAGGGGAGTCATGGGTGAAGGCCAAATTGGGCTGATTTTCCGGTAGCTGCTAGTAATTTAGTGGTAATAAAGAGATTTCATCTTTTATGGTGAATCAAACCCTGAATCAAAATTCACTTTGAATTTAGTTTAGTGCATGGTAAAAGATATGGGCCCAATTTTAATCTTTTGCATGTCCAGGGCCAGTTTTTCCAGCACCATTTATTAAAGAGGCTTTCTCCAGTGAATGTGTTTGGCACCTTTGTCAAAGATAAGGTGGCTTGGTGTTTCTGGAGTTGTGTCTGCATCTTCTAATCTGTTTCATTGATCTTCAGGTCAGGTGTTTCTTTTTTTTTTTTTTTGCAAGTACCATGCTGCTTTTAATCACAGTAACTTTATAGTATAATTTCAAATCAGAGATTGTGGTGTCTTCTACCTTGCCTTTGTTGCCCAGAATTGCCTTTGATATTCTAGGTCTCTTCTGATTCCAAATGAATTTTAGGATAGTGTTCTTTAATCCTGTGAGATATGCTATTGGAGTTTTGATTGAGATTGCACTGAATCTGTATAACAGTTTTGGAAATATGGCCATTTTCATTATATTGATTCTTCCTACTCAAAAGCAAAGAATTTCTTTTCATTTTCTAATATCCTCTTCAATATCCTTTTTCAGAGTACTGTAGTACTCTGTAGAAGTCTTTTACAACCTTTGTTAGATCAATTCCGAGGTATTTCTGTTTTTGGATGCTACTGTGAAAGGTGTTGTTATTCTGATTTCTCTCAGTGAGTTTGTTATTTGTTTACAGTAATGCTATTGATTTTTGGGTGTTCATTTGTTATCCAGCTATCCTACTGAATTTGCTCATTAAATCTAACAGGTTTTTAGTGAAGTTTTGGGGGTAATCTATGTAGAGCATTGTGTCATCTGCAAACAATGATAATTTAACTTCTTTTTATATCTTTATTCCTCTTATTTCTTTCTCTTGTCTAATTGCTCTAGTTAAATTTTCCAGGACTATGTTGAATAAGAGTTGAGCCAGTGGGCATCATTGTTTTGTTCCTTATTTTAGAGAGAAAGCTTTCAGTTTTTGTCCATTTAGTATGATGTTGGCTGTTGGTTTGTCATAGATGGTTTTTATCAGATTAAGACCATCTATTCCAATTTTCTGTAATTCAAATTTTTTTGGAATTCCAATTTTTTTTTATCATGTATAGGTGCTGGACTTTGTTAAAGTTTTTTCTGTATCTATTGAGATGATCATATGATTTTTGTCATTGGCTCTGTTAATATGATGTATTACATTTATTGATTTATGTATGTTGAACCATCCCTGCATCCTTGGGATGACTCCCACTTGGTTATGATGTATAGTCTTCTTGATGATTTGCTGCATTATATTTGTCAGTATTTACTGAGGATTTTTGCATCTATATTCATTAAGATTGGTCTGTGATTCTCATTCTTAGTTGGTCCTTCTCTGGTTTTGGTATCAAGGTAATGCTTGCTTCCAGGAATGAATTTGGGAGTACTACTTCCCTTTCAATTTCATGAAAGAGTTTGAGAAGTAGTGATGTTAGGTCTTCTCGAAATTTCTTGTAGAATTCAGCAGTGAATCCATCAAGGCCTAGACTTTTCTTTGTTGGTAGGCTTTGAATTACAATTCCGATTTCATGGATTGATATTGGTTTATTTCGAATTTTTATATCTTTTTTTTTGTACTGAGGATCGAACTCATGTCCTCGTGTTTGACAGGCAGGCTCTTACACAGCTGAGCTAAATCCCCGGTGCCATGTATCTTCTTGATTTAGCTTTGGTAATTCATATGTATCTGCCCATATTGTCTGTAGTTTCCATTTTACTAGAAAGCAAGTTTTCAAAGTAGATCTAGATGAACTTCTGGATTTCTGTAGGGTCTATTGTGATTTCACCCTTTTCATTCCTAACTGTGTGAATTTGAGTCTTTTCTTTCCTTTTTTTTGATAAGGTTGGATAAGGATTTGTTAATTTTATTTAATCTTTCAAATAACCATTTAATTCATTGATTCTTGGTATTGATTTTCAGTCTCCAGTGCATGAATTTCTGCTCTGATCTTTATAGTTTCCTTCCTTGTATGAGCTTGTGGATTAGCCTGCTCTTCTTATTCTACAAGTTTAAAGTTCATCATTAAGCTGTTTATTTGTATTTGAACTATTTTCCTGACATGGATATTTACTGCCATAAATTTTCCTCTTAGGACTGCTTTCACTGTTTTTCATAAGTTCTGGTATATTGTACTGTCATTATCATTCAACTGTAAAAACATCTAATTTCTTCTTTAATTTCATCTGTGACCCATTGGTTGTTCAGTAGGATGCTATTTAATTTTCATATGTTTATGAAGTTCTTGTTTCTTTTGCCATGGATTTCCAATTTCATTGCATTTAGGTCTGCTAATTGCATGAGAGAATTTCAATTCTTTTGCACTTACTTAAGCATGTTCTATGAGCTAGTATGTGTACTATTTTGGAGAATGTCTTCTGTGAAGGTGAGAAGAATGTGTTTTCTGATGTTGTGTAGTGGAACACTTTGTAGGCACCTAAGTCAATTTGTTAAAGTCAATTTGTTAAAAAAATTTGGTTCATTTCTAATATTTCATTTTTTTGTCTAGTTGATCTATTTGTGACAGTGGGGTATTGAGATCCCTTGATACAATTGTATTAGTGCTCATTTGATTTTTCATGACTGTTAATGTTTGTTTTATATAGTCAGGTGCACTGCTATTGATTGACTATATAGTTATGATTGTTATCTCTTCCTCAGATTGTTCCTTTTAAAAGGATGTAGTGACCCTATTTATCTTTGTTAATCAGTCTTGGCTTCAAATTTACTTTGTGTGCAAATAGAATAGCTACCCCTGCTTTTATCTAGGTTCCTGTTGCATTGGGCATTGTTTTCCTTCTTTTGCCTTTCAGTGTCTGAATTTCATTTTGAATTAAATATTTTTCCTTTATGCAATATATTGTTGGATCTTGCTTCTTGATGCATTCAACTAGTCTGTGTCTTTTGATTGGTGAATTGACACCATTAACATCGATGGTTATAACTGATATGTATTGATTTGTCCTTGTCATGTTATTCTCCTGTTGTTGGATTCCCTACTTTTTTCCACCTCCCTCTGTTTGTTTGCCCTGCCCAGTGGGTTCCTTCTGTTGGAGTTTATGGAGCTGTAGTCCTTATTGTCTCTTTCTAGAATGTCCTTCAAAACATTTTGGAGTGCTAGTTTGGTGGTCATAAATTTTCTCAGATATTTCTTATCATGGAAGTATCTTATTTTTCTATCAGTTTTGAAAGACAGCTTTGTGAGGTATATCAGTTGAGGTTGAAGGTTGTTTTCCTTTAGAGTTTGAAATATCTCACTCTGACCTCTCTTTGACTTGAGAGTTTTTGATGAGAAGTCATCTGTGATTTAGATGGGCTTTCTTTTTGTCTTAGTTACTTTTCACTAGTCTCTGAGACAAAAATACCTGATTCCCAAAATTGGGAAAGGAAAGGTTTATTTCTTACAGTTTTTGGAGGTTTCAGTCCATACTAAGTTGGCTCCAAGGCAGGGTGGCATGGTGGGGCCACAGTGCATGGCGGCTGCAAACCACAAGCGGAAACCGGCAAGAGAGAGAGACCTTTTTCCTGCCATTACATCTCATTCTGGCTCCACCCCCTAGGAGGGTGTAGCACTGACACCACCAATCCAAGCACTAGACAATGAACCAATCACAATGCAAATACATGAGACCTGGGGGCCACCGACATAAACCATGACATTCCACCCCTGGCCCCCAAAGACTCATGTACAACCTTTATACAAAAGACATTTAGTCCATCTCCAAGAGTTGCCAAAGTCCTAACGTTTTCAGCATCGCTGAGAAGTCCAAGTCCCAAGTCTCCTCCAATATCTATGGCAAACTCTTAACTGTAACCCACTGTACAAGTGAAACAAGGTTAAACATTTCTGAAATGTAAAGGCACAAAATAAACATAACCATTCCAAAAGTTACAAATGGAATATAAAGCACTAGGAACAAAGCAAGTCCAATATCCAACAGGATGAACATTAAGTCCTACTAGAGTTCCATACTCAGTATTTGAAGCAATCTGGTTGCAAGCTCCAAAAGGCTTGGGTGATTCCACCCCCAAGGCACTTCCAGGGATTTCAGCTCCCGCAGCTTTTCTCTTAAACCTTCTCTGCTCAGTTTTTGCAGCTTTCCTTGGATGATCCATGTTCTTGGCTTTTCCAAACTTCTGGGGTCTCCACTGCACCTTTGGCTTCACACTTACATCTTTACATGTTGCCCTCTCAGGGGCACACTGCTTGGCCTCCCAGGCCCTTTGCAATCGAGGTGGAAGCCTTCTTACCCTCAAAATTTGTGCATTTTCCTTGCACCTAAAATCAGCACTATGTGGATGCCGCCAAGGCTTGCTGCCAGCTGGAGCAGTAGCCAGGCTTTTCTCTCTCTTGGCTATAGGGGTACAGTGCCTGGATTGCTGGGCTCTGTTTACCTGATTGTTAAGGAAAGCTTTTCTATGTTGCCACCATTCTGGAACCTCATGTGGCTGCTGCCATTCTGGAACATTGTGCTCTGAAGCTTTCTTATCTGAGAAAATTCTTTATTTTTGCAGTTTTGGGGCTGCAAAGGGTGGAGACCCGCTGCTTCCTGGGATGCCCGGTGGCCATCTTTCTTATCTCTCTGTTTCTTCTCAGCAATCAAAGTCTCTGCACTATCTTTACAATCCACAGCTTTACTGGAGTTTTCCTTCTGGCCAAACTCACAGTGTTTTAAATTTTCCTGCTGGGCTCTTTGCTCTTGATTTGCAACATAGATCTGGCTAAAAGCCCTCAACAATAGCCATGCCACAGCCTCAATGTTTGACTGCCTTGAAATTTCCTTTGCCAGATTAATCAGTCCATTACCCTTAATCTCATCTGAAGCAAAGTCTCTGGGCATGAGCAAAATGCAGACAAACTTTCTGCCAAGCCATAACACACATCAGAGGGAGTTCAACAACCAGTACAGTCCTCCTTCCCAGCAGAAACCTCACAAGCCTGGTCTTTACTAGCAGGCTTTCTATCAGCCTTCTGGTCTCCTGAGCTCTGACCAGAATCTCCTCTACAGAACAACCTAAGCTGCTCCAGCTCTATGTATCCAGGCGACAAGTCTGAACCTTTCCAAACTCTGCTCACAAGCCATTTCCAAAGCCTCTCAAAAACCATGGCCCCACTCCTGGGTACCAAATTCTGTCTTGGTTTCTTTTTACTCATCACTGAGACAAAATACCTGATGCCCAAAGTTGGGAAAGGAAAGGTTTATTTCTTACAGTTTTTGGAGGTTTCAGTCCATACTCAGTTGGCTGCAAGGCAGGGTGGCATGGCGGGGCCGCAGTTCATGGTGGCTGCAAACAGCAAGGCGGAAACCGGCAAGAGAGAGACACCCCTTCTTCCTTCCATTACCTCACATCCTGGCTCCACCCCTATTAGGGTGTAGCACTGATACCACCAATCCAAGCACTATACAATGAACCAATCACAAATGCACAATGCAAATACATGAGGCCTGGGGGCCACCGACATAAACCATGACACCTTTATAAGTGATTTGTTTCTTTTCCCTAATAGCTTTTATGGTTCTATTCCTGTGTTGAATTTCTGGCATCTTGACAATGATGTCTCACTGTAGATTTTTTTTTGATCATGTCTAATTAGAGTTCTAAATGCCTCATTTATCTGTATGTCAAATTCTTTTTCTCTACTGGTGAAGTTTTATTCCATGATGTCTGTGAACAGATTTTTAATATCATTTGTGCTATCTCACGCTTTTTCATTGACATCAATCCATCTCAATTTATGCTTTGTTGTCTCATCTAACAGGTGCTGGATTGATTTCTCATGGCCCCTTGCTATTTTGAGAAATCTTTCTTTTCTGGTTGTTAACTGCAAACCTGTCTTCCATATTTGAGATCTTGTCCTCACATTAGCTTAATCTCCTGCAGATAGTTTCAATGGAATTTTTATTTTCCTGTATATCTGCTTGAATCTGTCTTATCAATTCCATTTCTTTCCTATGCTGAGCATTCATTACTGCCATAATTTTCTTAAACTTGTCTTTTTTTTTGTCTGTATCTGCTCTAGTGTCGCTAAACATGGTCTTTATTTTGGACACCTTCTCTGCGGTTATCTGAGAGATTATTTCTGATTTTTTTTTCAGTCTCATTCAGTTGTATCATTGTTACCACTTCAGAGGCCTGGTGGGAGGCTTTGGGTTGTCTCATTCATTGCCCCTGGGTTTGCCTTTGGTCAGCTGGATGTCTGGGGCTGCATGTTGTTTAAGTGTCTTCTCATTTTCTTTTCTGTTTTTAGTTTAATTTCTGGGGTGATACTTATAAATTGCCTATGGTTGGTTCATTGCTCATATGTAGCACTCTTAGGTAATGACTACTTTTCTGACATATCTTCTGAGTGTATCTGGTTTTTGGGTTTTGAGTTTGTTGGAAGATCCTACCTCTTCAATTTGTTGGAGATGACAAGTTGCTGCTTGTTTGGTCCAGTCCCTTGTTCTTTGGCACTGTGCCACAGTATTTTCTGTGACCCCCAGTTGATCTCAGACATGGAATACCAGGTCCAACAGTTATATCAATTTTGGCTATAGTGGTATCAATATTATCAAGCACAGCCTTAAAAAATGGCAAACTGAGCTAACCATTAATTTACCACTTTTATTTGTTTTGTTTTGTTTTGCTATTGGAGATTGAACTCATGACCTACTGCTTGCCAAGCAGGTGCTTATGTTGCTGAGCTAAATCCTTGACCCCAATTTACCACTTTTAATAGTATGAACTACCTTTGCGGTTATATAGCAAAATGTAAAACAAACCAGAAAATTACATGCAATACAAGTCTTTGATATGTCAATTTTTCCCTCAGAGGTTAAAATTTAAAATAGGTTAAGGAGAAAATAGAGAAGTGGGAGAAGGGAAAGAGAGGGGAAGTAAGGTTGGAGGACAAAGGAGGATCACATTAACTTCGGGAAAGCTGATGTAGAAGACTGGAGGAAAAGAGAGATGGAAGATAGAAGAAGGGTAGAACAGAACCACAACCACAAAGAGGCTACAAACCATATTCACACTCACAGAAAAACAAGATCAAACAATGATCAAGAAAAAAACAGAAGCAAAAAGCAAAAAGCAAAAACCTACTACCACGGCAACAAAAAATGAGGGAGGGAGAGAGAGAGAGAGAAAGGGGGGCCCATTTTCAGGGTTGACTGTGGTCTCACTGGTTTTGTTCAATCTTTTTTTTTTTTTTAACTAAATAGAGCCCTGGAGCTCCATCCTCACATCATGTCAGGATTCAAGACAGCTGCCAAAGCTCCTGCCATTGTGCCTGCTGTTTGATCAAAAAGAAAAAGGAAAGATAGAAAGGCAAAAAAAAAAAAAAAAAGAAGTAATTGTCTTTTAGTTCAGTCAGTTATTTTTATAGACTGCTCTCAGAAGTCCTGTCCATAAACTACCATCTGAATCTCATTGTTCAGTGATATCTGTAAGGGAAGAGAGAAAAAAGAGAGAGGAATGAAAGAGCAGGCGCTGCACACACAGGTTAAGCTTTTATTTTATGTATCTATGTCAATAAGGCAATAAGGATAAATGGCAGCTGGTCCTCGGGCTGGGGAGATCACAGCACATGATGAGCTGATGAGCGGAGCACTCACGTGTCACCTTGTGCCTGTCCCGCCCAGCCCAATGGGAACGGAGCCTGCTGAGGTCTGAGGTTCCAGTTTTCCAAGGGAAACCAGTACTTCACACTTTCATGTGAACTCCGCTTATTTTAAGACCAGCACCCTGCGATCCCAGTCCTCTGAAAGGATAGCACAGGAGAATAGCAAGTTTGAGCCCAGCCTGGGCAACTTAGGGAGACCCTATCTCACAATCAGAGCAAAAAACAAAACAAAAACCAGCCAAAACCTGGGGATGGAGCTCATTTTGAAGGTCCTGGATTCACACACACACACACACACACACACACACACGGAAGAAAAAGACCTCATTTTAATGAAACGCTGTCCCGAAGTTTTACAAGCTATATCTCACCTCCGGTTTGCAACCTGATCAAGGAGAATGTTTCCTGGGGACACTATTTTAGGACATGTGATGCCACATACTGAGAAACACTCTATGACTTTGCAATCTGGGAGGCCATAAGGGTAACCCAAGGGTGTAGGTGACCAGACTCTTGCAGCAGGGCAAGAATTTATTTGCGTTGAGGGCAGACAGCGGCTCACCCTCCTGTGCCCTCTGCTAGCGAAGAGGGACCAGCTCTGAATTTAGGGAGGCAGGATTTGAGAAGCACCACTCTGGGCAGTTAACCCCTCCGGCCCCCACAAATGCCTGGCAGAGCTGACCCACCAAACAGACCCTCTGGGCGTTGGTCTAATCCTTGCAGTTCTCCCTTCTGAGCAGCAGATGGCAGCAATTAACATCTTCCGTGTTGTTTTTAATGTGTTTACTTTGACTCACCTCAAGAAAAGCAATGAGGGACTAAAGGGAGGTTGAGTAACAGGTACCAAAAGTATAGTTTGCTAGGAAAAATATATTTTCTAATGTCCTGTGGCTCAGCGGCGTGTTACTATGCTTTATAAAGAACCGGAAGACAGGAGTTTAAAGTATTCCCACACGAAGAAATGCCTGTGATGCTGGTTGCCTCAGCATGATCACGACGCTGCATTCACGTGCCCTGTAAGTATGGGCAGTATAACGGCGTTGTACGTCAGGAAAATACTTCTGAAGAAAAGCAAGGACAGTGATTTACATGCAATTAATCTTGATTCCCCACACTGAGAAGCAAGAAGGCTAACCCATTTTAAGACATGATTTATCCTTTTGCAAAGGACATCACGAAAGTGTGGCTATATTAAATAGAAGACCAAAGCTCTTAATTTATTCTTTAATAATACCATGTCATAAAATTTCATATCTATTACCGAACAGGTGTTGTTGTTTTGTTGTTGGTGTGCACAGCCTCATGGATTCTAGGCAAGTGGGCTACCAGTGAGTTATACTCCCAGCCCTAGATTATTTTAATCTTCACTCTTAAGGATGCTATTAATAAACGATTACAAATATTTATTACCTCTGCAAGATGCAAGGACTTGGTAAACATTTACATTATTATTATCTGAATAACTCCCACACTTGTCCAAATCTACTCCTTTTAAACTATATTGCATCAGTGGGAGAGCATTTCCTTAGGTATGCTAGGCCTAGGGTTGAGCCCAGCACCACACAGAATGTATTGCATGCTGTTAAACATTTGGAGATTCAAATAATGAAATATATATGGGG
>PVJX010043194.1:0-13784 GCA_004027295.1 Dolichotis patagonum | reverse complement strand
GCATCCGGCAGGCGCAGGCGGAGGCAGGAAGGGGAGAACCATCCCCCCCCACCCCGAGAGCGGACGTGTCCCTCCCAAAGCCAGCTGCCTGTCAACGACTCTTCAAACCCCTTCCACGCCAGCTGGTGACAGGAGCCACATTAAGTCTGGAGTGCAGGCGGGGAAGGGCGGGGTGGAAAGCGACACTCGTGAGTCCCCACCTGCTAGGTGTCAGAGGCACCAGCTCCTGCTCCCTGGAGTTGAAGGATGAATTCTAAGGAAGAGCGGAGGGTGAGGGTGGGAAAATCCACTGAGGAGGAGAATGGGGCTGGGAAGAGCTCCCAAGGGGCAGGAGGGGTCCCCAGCATGTTGCTGAGTGCAGCTGCTTAGGTGATACGGATCCGGTAGCAGCCAGGGCGCATGGGTGACATCCTTAACCTCGGTCCCTAATCTGTAACCTTGTCTTTAGTCTTAGTCTGTAATACAATGACAGGTTTTTTTCTCTTGCTGAATCTTTGCTTATTCCTGTAATCACCTCGTATTACCTGAGTACCTTTTGGGGACCACGGGCTCTGGGATAGGTCAGGGGACACCTGGAGATGTCTGCTGTCACACACGGGCCTGTGGGCTCAGGCCTTGGTGGACAGACAAGCAGAGAGACCCGTGCCGGCTGGGATGGGAGCGGGAGCTGTCACAGCGCGGCGCGATGTCCTTCTTGTTGTTGATTTTATGAAACTGTGGATTTAACTTGATGGAACCCGTCTTCCCCCAGAAACACGGTTCCCTCCGTGTGTTCGGACAGTGACCACACTGAACTACGTTTACGG
This sequence comes from Dolichotis patagonum, assembly GCA_004027295.1. Classification (NCBI taxonomy): domain Eukaryota; kingdom Metazoa; phylum Chordata; class Mammalia; order Rodentia; family Caviidae; genus Dolichotis; species Dolichotis patagonum. The sequence goes on along the minus strand of PVJX010043194.1, from coordinate 12,978 downwards.
TTTCCGGACGCTAAGCGGCTCCAGGCTGTCCCGGCCCCCTGGGCCCTTCTGAGACAGCCGACCCGGGCTGTGGACACGTTCGCCGAGAGGCTACACGGAACCGTCCCTCTCTGTGACCAGAGCTGCCGTCACCTCCATCACTGTTACTTCTCCCCTGGGTGGCTCCGAGCCCCGACCACCCTGTGGCTCGGCCCTAGGGAAGCAGGGCCTCTGGGTCCTCCCTGGGCTGCGTGGGTGGGGCCACCTCTTCCTTTAAGGTCACGGACGCCGGAAGGTGACAGCTGGGAGAAGCCAACGTCCTCAGCTTTGGCCCACTGCCGCCCCATGCGCAGACAGGCGGCCAGGAGATGGTGCCTCCAGCTTTGTTACTGTCCTGAAGGTCACAGACCACGAACCTGTGACCAGAGACCGAGCTACACAACCGTATACATAACAGACCGGATACGGTAATACACATAACAGGAGTGCATGTGATATCCACAGTTATATTATTACGCTATGCGTCTTATGTAGCATATATTCTTAATCGATCGTGTAATCACATTACATGTTGCTATATAGTAGTATACAGATACACCTATATTAATATTGTGTATTAATCTAGGATAGCACATTAAGATAGTCATATATAACTAACTCTAGTGCATAAAATAGATGATACACTGTACATACAAGGTATGATTAAAATATATGGTGAATGTTTAATTAAAAGATGCATTACAGAGAAGGACGCATCGCCATGAGTCCCTCTCAAAATCCTCCCTCTGCTTCAAACACACTCATCCCATCACGCTGGCTACTTTCTGCCGCAGTTCTAGAAGTGCTTTCTCGAGTGTCTTTCCGAGATGTGCTAAAAACCCGCAGGACCGCTGCTGCTGGGCTCCATCTAACAGGATGGCGCTGGGTCCTCCTCCTCCTCCTCCTCATTCACGGGACCCCGGCTCCTCCCCACGGTCAAAATGACCACAAAGGGGAGACGCTCTGAATGGGCTCAGGACATGGACGCAGCCTCGACGGTGCAGCTAAAGACAGGAAAGAGGTGGCCAGGCCTCTGGGGGGTGGCAGGGGCTCCCCAAGGCTCAGGAGCCGGGTGCTGGCTCGGCAGGGCATAGCCAGACACTGGCCCTCGCTCTGCACATCAAACTTCACTTCTCATAATGACAACAGATGCTGGAGACGGTAGTGGAGACACTCTAGGTCCCCTGGGGGCTAGTCTGGGAGGTCACTGCTGCCCCATTCTTGAGGCTAAAACAAATCACACAAGGCAGGGTGTGCTCCAGATGGGCTCCGAGGTCCTATGGCACAGGGTATGGATAAGGCGGTGAGGGACAGCTGGGGCACAGGCTCCAGTTAGAGCTGGAGGCCGCCGCCCTCCCCATCCACGCAGAGCACCCAGACACCATCGCTGCCTTTGCCCCTCTCTCCCCAGCTGCTGCTGCAGCCTGCGTCCTGGTGGAGACCCGAAAAGGGGCGGAGGGGTCGGGAAGCGGCATCTGCTGCCTCAGGCGGCTTCTCTGGCGTCACCACCCCGAGTGCGAGTCCGTCACCACCCCGAGTGCGAGTCCGTACTCAGCCTCTTTGGGGGCCGGAAACCACCCCAGGAGGATCTGCCGGCCACAAGCTCAGCCTGGAAGCAGGGCAGGGTTACACAGAGCTCAGCCCGACTGCAAAGGGGCTGGAGAGGGGCGGCCGGGAAACCTCAGGTCCTGGCACCAAACCTGTTTGCGCGAAAACGTCCCGGGATAAAGGCACTGCCTGTGATCCCAGAACTCTGGGAGGCTGAAGCAGGAAGGTCACAGGTTTGAGCCCAGCCTGGGCAACTTAGCAAGCCCTGTCTCACAATAAAGGGCTGCAGATGTGGCTCACTGCGAGGGTCTTGGATTCAATCCCCAGGGTGCAGAGAGGGAAGGGAAGCGGAGGAAGGCAAGGGAAGCCCCAGGAGAGGAGCTCTGGCCACCTGCAGGCGTGGGACTCGGTGCTAAGAGCTCCCTGGCTCATTTGATCTCCCATGGCTGCCGAGAAGCCCTGTTGGTTTTGTTTTATAAGACACACAGCCTCACTGTGTGGACCAGGCTGGCCTTAAACTTAAGCTCCTCCTGCCTCAGCCTCCAGAGTGCTGGGATTACAGGTGTGCACCACCACGCCTGGCTACAGTTTGAATTTTCAAGTGCTATCGATGTGAAGGTTTTTCTTTAACGTAAACAAGGGTTCTGTGAGGCACAGACCTTCCATGTTCAGTTTCCTTTCCCACCTTACGTAACCTGCACAAATCACTTCAGTGCTACATCCCTCGGCCTCGAGATTTCACACCTCTGCTCAGCATGAGGAGAAAAGAACAGCACTAGACAACCGCTTTCCAGGCCCCTGCGATGGGCGGAGGGGCTGGGGCACCTGTGGAAAGTGCCAGCGAGCCCCTCGAGGGCTCCTGAACAGTGAACAGAAGGACAAAGGCACAAGGCTGAGGACACGTGGTGTGTGTGACAATGTCCGGTGGCCTCCCCATCCATGGTGCCCAGCCCCGCATGGCCCGACTGTGTTTTTTGTTTTTTGGTAACGGGAATCGAACTCAGGACCTCGTACTTGCCAGGCAGGCGCTTTGCTTGTGCCGTGGAGCTGGATCCCCGGCCCCTGACTTGTTTGGTTTGTGTGTTCTTGGGCAGGAGCCACAACTGCTCCGGTTCCTGAAGCAGAACAGACAAGACGGGGCCTCTCAGTCCTGTCACTCGGGGCTCCGTCTCACCCACAGTCCACCCTCGGAACACGAGGGGGACAATTCACATCGGCTCTTGTAAGGCAGACGCTCACGAATTGAAAGTGGTTATCCTCGGCTGAAAATAAACATATTTTTCTGTTCTTGACAGCATTCCAGGCAACAGTCAACCAGAAGCCGGGCCTGAGGCTGTCCCTGCCAGCCCGACGCCTGTCCCCCAGGAGAAATCGGGACAGTCGGGTCCCTTTGTCCTATGACTGACTGTGGTCCAGGAAGATCAGTTTATTTTTCTCAGTGCTTCTTTGGGAAAATTTTCTTGTGAAAACAAAAGTACAGCAGAAAGTCCTTTTGTAACCTGTCAGATGTGGTACATGTCAATTAGGCAAGAGGTCAGTTGGGCCCAACTCGGAGTTCTGGAAAGTTCTGTGGGCAGGCAGGTGGTCTGCTCTTCATGCCATCTCTTGTGTGTGGGAATTTGCAAGAGGGATTTTCTCTGGCCTACAACCACCAGTGGTCAGTGATGACCCCATGGCCAAAGGCACTCAAGGTGCCTGAGAGAGTATTCAAGTCTGTAAACCAGGTGTCATTTCCAGGATGGGGAACACAGGGCGGCGTCCTGGTCACCCCAACCGGGGAGCCCTGAGGAGAGGCCGGTGTTCACAGCTCTGAGGATGCAGGGCCTCAAGAGACAGCGGCAGCTATGCTCACACTCTGTCATCCCTGGGTTCACTTCCGGCTTGGACAGAGTGGGCCACCCCTGCCCAGAGACCTCCAAATGCCCAGCACCTCCATCTTCCCATCTACAAACAACAAATAGCACCTGCCTCACAGGGCCGGGGTGACCGAGGAGAAGTGCTCAGCACTGCGGCTGTTCTGGGGGCTGCCTGGGTTCCAGAGGTTCCTGCTCATAGCAGCCCAATAGGCCAAACAGGCCTCTGCCCTGGCCAACCAGACATGTTTGGAGCAGAATCCGTGTGTTCTGAGGGAGGGATGGCGGGAGGGTGCCGTCCCTGAGAGGAGACGACGGCTTCACTGGACCCTAAGCCTAACCCCCAGACCCCCAGACGTACAGAGCGGAGAATGGACGTCCTCGGACTCCCCAGGCCCCGGCCCAGGCTCTCAGGCCATGCCCAGGTTCCACGCCTTGCTCTCTTTTCCAGTTTGTGACCCTGAGAACAATATTGATCCCCGTCCAGCAGGGCTCTCCACAGTAACAGAAAGTTCCACGCCATCCACTATGGTAGCCTGGCTCCCATGGGTCTTGCTTAAAATATTGGCTAGGGCACGCCACCTTCATCAATCTACTTGAACGAATTAGTAGCTTTTCTTGTTTTTTTTTCTCTCTCTCTCTCTCTTTTTTGTACCAGGGATTGAACTCACAACCTCACATTTGCCAAGCAGGCAGTTACACCACTTGAGCTAACCCCCCGGCCCTCTTGTTTCTCTTTTTGAGACAGGCTTTCACCATGTAGTTCAGGCTGGCTTTGAACTCATTCCATAGCCCAGGTTGGCCTCAAACTCACAGTGATTCTCCTGCCTCAGCTTCCTGAGTGCTGAGATTACAGGCATGTGTCACCATGCCCAACTCTTGCTTTTTTTTGTTTGTTTGTTTTAATCCATACCGAGGATTGAACTCAGGACCATGCACTTGCAAGGCAGGCACTTATACCACTGAGCTTAATCCCCAGCCCCTGTTTTGTTTTTTGTGAGACAGGGTCTTGTTATGGAGCCCAGGCTGGTCCTGAACTTGCGGCGACCCTCCTGCCTCAGCCTCCTAAGTGCTGGAATGACAGGTGCATGCCACCACGCCCAGTTTGGGTTCTTAGAATGTACCGAATGCTAGACCATACCATGGTCTCTGCCCTCTCTGAACTGGTTCTTACAGCTGTTTCCTGCCAGTGTGTTTAAAGGGCCCTTGGGAGCAGGAACCCTCGGTGTCCCCTAAGAGATGTGCATGTGCCCTGCTCCCCCTGGGAGCCGTGGTGCAGTCCTGCCCTGGTCACAGTGAGGGCACTACTTTGCACACCAGGGTGGGCTCAGTGTGGTCCCAAGGGTGCCTGAAAGTGGCCCAGGGACGGAATGGAAAGTCAGAGTGACACCACGGGAGAGATCCTCGTGTGGCCTTTCACTCGGAGACAGCTTCACTAGATTGCCCAGGGTGGGCTGGAACTTGCAATCCTCCTGCCTCGCCTCCTAGAACGCTGAGACTGCAGGCTTGTGCCGCCACACCGGCGAAAATACCTTTCCTGCAAGACAAAGATCTTCGGTCCCTTCTGTTGTCAAAGTCTGGTTTATGGGTTTCTCTTTGGTCTTTCTCTGAGTGGGCAGCGCAGTTACTGCTACGGTGTGCCCTCCCACAGGCCTCGGGTCAGAAGAAAAACAAACCAGGGATGGGTGTTTCCCTTGCATGAAGCGGCTCTTTCAGGGTGCACTGCTGTCCTTTCCTGAGTCCCCCAGCGACAAGGGGGCAGGACAGAGGGTGGTGGCCAGGTCTGGGGAAGCCGGTGGCCCCAGGACAGGGGTGCAAAGCCACACGCACTCTTGGCCCATGTCCCAGATGTCTGCGGCCATCCCACTTCCTGCCTCCATTCTGGAACCACAATTTGCCCCCCCCCAAAAAAACAAGGAAGCTACTTCTGTACCAAATTCAAATTCTGCATGGTCTCATCAAGACACTGATATGAATTTTTCCAGCAAAGGATGTGATCTCCCGCAGGCTTCCGTGGTCAGGCCCGTTTCTCACCTCGGGCTGGGAAGGAGGCCAGGGCCGTGACCCTGGAGGCACAAACTGGAAACCCAGACGTGTCTGCAAAGCGAAGGTTTCCTGTGGTTCACTGGGCAGCAAATCCAGGCCAAATGGGCACCAGTCGCCTGGCAGCCTTTGCAGGTCCAGCCGAGCGCAACTAATCACGTCCCTGACCCAAGTCCTCACCTGCTCTCAGCTGCCTTGCTGAGGGCAGGCAGGGGTCTCTTTAGCAGAGAATCTACAAGGTTCTTTGAAACAAGGTCTCATTGTGCAGTTCAGGCTGGCCCTGAACTCACCATGGAGCCCAGACTAGCCTTGAATTTGTGGCAATCCTCCTGCCTCAGCCTTTGAGTGCTGGCATCACAGATATGCACCACCACACCCCACAGCTGAATCTGCACTGAAACACCAAGTAAACTTGATTCCCAGGGTCCAAAGGCCAAGACCCTATCCCTCCCCGAACACCAGGAAACAGGGGTCTGAGTCCACTCAAATTACCCACCTTCCTCCTCCCACTGGGTCACAGGGCTTTGGTCAACTGCCCAGCTGCTGAAGACATAAGGCGGCATCTCAGTCCACTCCCCACTCCTGCCCTCTCTGCCGGGCCTCACTGTCCTCCTGGAGGACAGCATCAGAGCCCAGCGGTGTGGGAACCCCAGGTGGCCGCAGCGGTGTGGGAACCCCACGTGGCCGCAGGAATCTGCTCCATGCTCCAATTCTCCTGGGCAACAACAGCCTCCGTCCTTTTGGGTAAATCTTCCTGAGGAGCTAAAACCCATTCTGGTCAGGTGCACTGGGTTCAGCAAAAACAAGGGGAAACAGCTGGGCAGGGCGGTGCATGCCTGTAATCCCAGCACTCGGGAGGCTGAGGCAGGAGGACTGTTGCAAGTTCGAGACCAGCCTGAGCTACAAAGTGAGCTCAAAGCCAGCCTGAATCCTGCCTCAAAAAGACAAAACGAAACAAAACAAAACACCCAGGGGAAAGGTGCATTCTCTCGGGAGATGAGTCCTCGGCAAGAGGAGCCTGGTGTGGAACAAGCGGGGTGATGCTGACCCCCACTGGAGTCTTGAGGTCACACCCGCCTCCCACTTTGCCAGCCATGGTGCCCCGAGGAGTCGGTGGAATGGCCCCTTTGCACTTGCTTCCTTCCCTCGTTGCTTTGGAATTTATTAACCTATTGTCTAATCCTATCTAGTTCTCCCTCGGTTTATCTGTGTGAACCTTTATTATCTACTTTATTACACAAGTGAATGGCAGTGCTGGTCCCAGTGCCTTCTGGGTGAGGCAGCCGGGCTTCCCTGCGGGGGCGCTCCGTGCCCCAGGTAGGTGGCTGGACAGACACACAGACCTTCTGCAGGCTCCTCCTCTCCCACCTCATCTGCACGCTTCCAGCCGCTAGTTCCAGAACCTTCCAGGCCTCGAAACTGACCAAGTTCCACAAGCCCATCCCTCCTGCCAAGCTTTGGGACTTGGCGACCTGACGGCCCCTGCCCCCAGCAACTCAGTGTCACCGTTGGGTCACGCATTCCCCAAAACCCCACCAAAAGTGTGTAGATAAAGATTGGGGAGTTAAAAACAAAAACCAAAACATGCCACCGTGTCCCAGTAATCCCGCTAAAGTGTATAATCCAGCCAGAAATCAAACATGATCATCAGCAGGGAGGACTCTGCTTTGTTTTCAGTGAAATCAAAGAACATGTGACTCAGGCCCTCCCTGCCCCCGCTACTGAAACACGGCCCCGTCGAGGACGCCCAGGGCCAGCTCCCAGAGGGACAGAAAAGTCACCTCTTCCGTGGTAGGTTTATCTTGGAAGGGGGCAGAAAACCTTGCACACGCTCTCGCTCAGCCTGTTTTAAATTATGGCCTCAGGCCTTCCTGCCAAGCCTCAGGCATAAAGAGACTCTCGGCAAAGTGCATAAACAGTTTTTAAAATTCCTCTGGTAGTGATTGGGAAATAAAAGCGTCCCTTCCCCCTTTTATTTTCCTTTCCTGCTGGGATTACTAAGGAATTCGGAGTGAGTGGAGTCTATTAAACTTAGGCATCCCCTATAGGAGACGTTTGCTCTTTACCTCCTGACAAGGCTTGGGGGGATTAAGCAATTGACTTAATCAAATGAGTAAGTTTTTCAGCCTGGAGCTCCACCTTGGCTGTGAAAAGGTTTTTGTAAATGTAAAGAACGCAGAGTATGGCACAGACTCCTGCACCTAGCAAATCAAGGCAGCTGGAATAGCAGAGGTGCTGGTTATCACAGACCTGGAGTGACCCTGATTTATGGCAGACTGAGAATCCTTAACAACCACGCGTTGGTATAGCAAGCTCTCTGATCAGCCGGCAGACAGCCTGCATTTATTTATTTATTTGCTGCCCTCCTTGTTCATCTCCTTCTGGAATAGTCTCCCAGTTCCCCTCTGGGAATCCAAAGGGTTCAGATAGGACTCCATCCAGGCAGCACAGCCCCAGGGCCCAAGGTCTTCCTGATTGGCTCAGCAGCGGGCACATGACTCAGGACCAGCCAATGGGAAGCCCCAGTTGGTGGGCATGCTGGGAGCAAGGCAGTGTCCTCTCTTCAAATTACTGAGGCTGGTGCTGCCATCTTGGGACACGACGCTTGGTTGGCTGTTAGTGCTGCTGGTGGCCACTGGGGTGAAGGTCAAGAATGGACTCCACACGGAAAAGCTGGGGACAAGAAGGAGAGCGGGAAAGAGAGCGGGAAAGAGAGCCTCCTCCTGATGGCACCCTTGGAGGCCTGCGGTCCAGTGAACACACAGCTTGCAGTGTCAGTCAAGATAATCCATCGCCGCCGTGCTTAGCCCAGATGGGGTTTCTGTCACTTTGAGCCCAAAGAGACGCATGCGTATTTGTCTGGAAAATTAATGACATCACAGAGGTCGAAAAGCTGCTCCCCGGACGCGATTCTGTCAGCCTCTGTGGCCGCATCACCATGTCGGACGCAGCACCAAGGACGGCGGGCTGCCCTCGGCGAGGCGGCCAGGCCCGGCTGCTGCTCCGGAGCGTGGCGCCACCTGAGTCTCTAAAATCCCGCCTCCTCGCCAGCTCGCCCGACTGCCCAACCACGTCCCCACACAGTGTAGGCATCATGCCACCGCTCGGCCTGCATCAGACACGCGGTCAGGCGAGCGCACGGCCATGCAGGGACTCGTGGGCTTGCCAGGCAGGCGCTCACTCCGCTGAGCTAGATCCCCGGCCCCACGTGTGGCAACTTCTGTCACATATCAACGTGACGGTGCCCCCCACCCGCCTTCCTCACCGGATGTGGCATGGGGCGACTCCTACCTCTTCCCCAAAGTCAAAATGACCCAGGCCCAGGGCAGCGCCGCAGCCCCACTGGCCCCGTTTACGGCCCTGCCAGTCCCCAGGAACCACTGCCCAGCAGCTGCTGGGGACCACAGCTGTGAGATACGTGTCAGTCCCCACACCGCCCCCTGCACCCCCAAAACGCCCTCTCTGGGAGCCCCATTTCTGTTTCCCTGGGCAGCCGCCTCCCCCCACCCCATCCCACTCTGCAGAGCTCAGCTCCCCTTGGTTCCTCTCACTCGGAAAAAATAAGACTCAGCTTCCTCTGTCACAGCCTGCTTCAAAGGCACAGGAACAAAGCGACTTTTCTGATGCTTCGGCTTTAGTCCCCGGGACGCCCCTGGCCCCTTCTGCCCGCTTCTGTTTTTAGGATCTGTTTTTCTTAGTGCCTCAGACACCACCTCCTCTGCATTTCAGGGGACTCCAAACGCTTTAGGGTTTTGGGGGAAGGGTGGCAGAGGCTAGGCAGTGAGCTCCCTCCCACCTAAGGCGACCAGGAGCACACATGGGGTACACAGTCCCATGCTCCCCCAAGCTTGAGCTTGCGGTTTTGGTCTTCACTGTCTGCAACGGTTTGGGTGATCCTCCCGCCTCAGCCTCCTGAGTGCTGGGATTACAGGCATGTGCCACCGTGCTGGGCTCTGGTTTGGATCTTTTTATCCGACCCCCACCTCCACTCCCATACTGGGGAATGAAACCCAGGGAGTGCTAAGCTGCAGCCCCAGTTCTCATTATTTTTGGATTTTGGAGGAGGTCGTCCTATGTTGCCCAGGCTGGGCTCCAACTTGTGACCCTCCTGCCTCAGTCTCCCTCCCGCCCTGGCACTTGGCAGGTTGGATCTTGAAAACCCTGAAAGCCCGTGTAGGAAGACTCGGTCCTGCGGGAGCAGTGCCATGAGGTCCAAGGGGAGTCCTTCGGCCAAGAGCACTGTGGGCCCCGGCAGCGCTCTTCCTGCTCCAGCGGGAGAGGCTCTTCCTGCACCTTCCCGCCCCATCGGAGGCAGCATCGTGGGCCACCTGACCCAAGTCCTGAACTGCCACCCCTGTGAGCTACGCCCACCTTTCTTTGGAAGCTGGCTGACTCGGGTGCTTCACTGTCTGACCAGAGCCTTGTGTTCTCTGCGGGGTGCAGCTGCTACCCCATACTCTGCCCTGTCCTGAGGGCCATTCTGGGGAACCATGATTTGAGTGAAAGTGATTTTCTTCCTACACCAGATACCAAAGCCACTTTCCTAACTGCTGGTGACAAGAGGTAGGAGAAGGACCGTGGGGGCGGAAAGGGCCCCGAACAGACAGGAGGAGACAGGAGGGAGAGAGCCGGCCGGGGCCGGGCCAGGCCTTTGCTTCAGCGTTTCTCAGGGCCTGCACAGCTGTTTCCACTGGGATCTGGAGAACCTGGACCTTTCAATTCTCCCACCACGCAGGAAGGAAAGGGGACTTTGCATTCTGGTCCGTGCAGCTCAGAGAAGTCTTTTTGGAGGTCGGGAGGGGCTGGGGACAGGCAGCCTGTGCTGTGACCACTGCCACTTCCTGGGGCAGAGCCTAAATGTCCCTCCTTGTGTCTCAACTCCTCCCTTTCTGCCCAGCGTGCGCTGGCAGCCACCTACCAGGAACCCAAGGCGGCACACCGAGGGGACATGGAGGGGACTTCCTGTGCAGCCCACCCGTGCTCAAGGCCAAGGTGCCCAGGCCAGGAATGCGAACAAGTGTCTCCACACCAGCTACGAAACAAGCCATAGTTGTCTCCTGTAGTGACAAAACAGTGACATTGTAGGCTCTCGTCACATTTCTTAAAGTGGCTTCACCTGGATTCACATCCATAGCTGGAAAAAATGGGCACAAAACGTTTGGTCTTCTGATTCAGCACGGCCAAGATGGGCTGAAGGGGCACCGTCAATGGTTTCCCGTGTGCTGCTGACCTCCACCAGTCCCTTTGCTTTATTAGCTCAGCCACGTTTTGCTGCAGTGAGCTACTGCTGCGTAACAGGCAAGTCCAAACTGAAGGGACTTAAAGTAAGAGTCCTATCTGATAATTCTGTGGGTAGAGAATTCAGGCTGGGCTCGGCTGGGTGACTCTTCTTTCCCTCTGAGGTCCTCAGCACTGCTCAGATAGCTGATAGCTGACCTCAAGTCTGAGATGGCTTTGTCTTCTGCCTGGTACTTTAGAGGGGACCCAAAGGCTGGAAGGCTGAGCCCTAGTGTACTGCCAACAGTTAGGATGGCTCCCGAATATTGTGGGCAAGGAAGCAGAGGCTGGCCTTGTGGGTCACTTCCTCCTGGAGTCTGCTGGGCGAAGTGATCACCAGGTGCCCTGTCCCCAGGAAGAGGAGCCAGGCAGGGGGAGGATGTGCTGTGAAACTGCCCCAGGGCACTGACCAGTCTTCTCCCACCCTTGGGGTCTGGAAACGCCACACACCGAGGAGAGCTGGGAGATTCCACAGCACACGTCCCGTGCTCCCGTGCGCCGTGGCCCGGTGGGAAGGACCTTGTGCTCCCCAGGGGAGAGGACGCGCTGGGCTGAATCTCTGAAAAGCAGCTGGGGTGGGCAGTGGGCGTCCCCAGCTCCACCACCAAGCCCCAGCTGCTGGTCTCCCATCCCTTCTCTCGCCTCAGTTTATCCTGCTGAGAGCTGCGTATAAAGCTCCAGAGAAGCTGCAGACATTCAGAGTTCACGAAACAGCGCAGCCACGGAGCAGGTCGGGATTTTCAGCATCACAGATCATCTCAGAAACGCCGGGTCGCTGTTTCTTTTTGTTTCTCTTTCAGTCTCTTTTCCTTTTCATCTTCTTTTCTTTTATCTTCCATCTTTTCCTCTTCGTTCCACAGTGCCTGTGAGTAATGGCTTAGTGCTGAGCACAGGAAACGGGGCCCTGGAGCGGATGTGACCTAGCTCTTGCCACTTGGGACCCACAGCCCAGAAAAGGTAACACGCAACCGAAGGATCTCCTGACGAGTGCCTCAATGCTGGGGGGGAGCGAAGTCAGCGAACTTGCCAAGCATTTTGGTCTGCAGGGGCTACATGCTATGCAATTCTTCCATTCTGCCCTCCATAGAAAGAAACCAGCCATGGACAATACAGAAACAAATGAACGCAGCAGGGTACAAATAAAATTTTATTTACAAGAACAAGTGAAGGGTCAGATTCAGATCAAGGTTGTAATTTGCTTGCTCCTCCTCTGGAGAAAAGGAACTTTCGTTCTATGAGGAGGTACCACGGAGAAGGGTCAAGGAAAATTGGCAAGAAATGAGATTAAGTGAGCTGACCAGCTCAATCAGGGTCTTAGGAATCAGGCCAAAATTTCAGTGGCTTGGATTTCATACGAATGGAAAGCAAACGAAGAGTTTTACATGTTAGAAAAAAAACTTTGTGCATGGTTTTCTCTTAGCTAGAACACTAACGGACCCACGAGAAAGAGCAGGAGTTGCATTTTCTGGCAAAGAACTCATCTGTTAGAGAACATGAGGGCCGGGCAAGACAGCCGAAATGGCACGTTTTCAGGTCTTTACGAGCTTGGAGCAAGGTCACAGAAACAGTCACACATTCCATCATCACGGGTCCCGTGTGGGAAAGGGCTTTTGTAAGGAACTAAAATTCGATTCCTACGGGAAGGCATTGTTACTTCTCAAGGCTGCTATCCCAGGGGTTCCCCACATAATTAAATAATTGCTCTCACATTTTGCACCACAGATTCTGAAGTTGATTGTTTAAGTATTTGGCTCCAAAGGTTTTTGAACTATTCTGTTTCCACTGGTTAATTTCTCCATTGTCTAGACAGTGGTAGAATCAGACAGGATTATCAAGAGGAAAGAGCCGTGTGGTGACCCAAAGTCAGCCTTCCCAGCCGATGGAGTTTACATACTAATGACCACAGTGGCAGATGCCACAAGGAAACCTTTGTGCAGCAAACCTCCCCGGGCCTGTGCAATTCTGGAATTTGGCACCATGCAGATATTTTGCATTTTTAATCCACATGGAAGACCTTTGAAGGAAAGTGCAGAAGAGACAGATGAACGCGTCTATCTGGAGGTGGCGGCAGGCACGCTCAGCGGAGAGGAATACTCTCTGGAATGTTACAGGAAATGAGATACAGGAAATTCTGCCATTTTTGTTGAGATCAAAGGGCCACCTGTCAGAGCTTGGAGAGAATCAAGCGACAGAAAGACGCACCCCTTAGGGCTGAATCCTAGAACCAAGTACAACATTC